>ML218766.1:0-22102 GCA_004785975.1 Popillia japonica
CGTACAAAGGACTTCAGGTCTGGAATCGTTGCGGATACTGTGAAATAGTATCAAATTTTGACATACTTAAGTGTACTCCAACCTGTTAAAATGTTTTACATAAAATTATATGGTAGTCTATTTTAATATTTTTTTTAATAATATATTTGATTACTAATTTACATAGACGTATAATTTGTATTGAACCAGACTGAGATAATCATTGATGTAAGAAGAAGACGTAAAATAACGTTCAAGGTAATACAAATAAAAAAAACCGGCTAAAGTATAGGTATTTAAAGTTCAATACATTAGAACTACTAAGACATTAGTGAATTTTCAAAACAAGAAATTAATTGTGAAGAGCTGTTCGAAAGAAGTAACTGTATAATACTTAAGGGCAATTATTTCAAGACTCATAATAACTTCATTTTACATAATACGATTGGCAAAGTTGTTATACACGCATACACACAACTAATTAATATGTGGTACCTACTCATGACATCATGAATGTAGTTAGATTCATGATAGTTATGGAATAATAATAAAATTAAATTAGCAATAAAGATGGTGGCTTTGGTGGTTTTGGCGTTCTTATTATTTATATCGAACTTACATTGTTCTGTTGAAGTATGCATTACATTTAATATTATAATCTAATCAATTAAAGAAGCTATCAATTTTTCTGTGTGGAATTGGGAGTATCGAGATCATATTAAACGACTTAGACGTCCAGCCGTATGCCTTACGCAGATATTACTCTGACAAAGTTAATATACAAACATAAAAATGGTTTCCAAAACAAAATACCTTTTGCTCACAGAATACAAAATATAATAAAATTGGCCCATTTTCCATAAAAATTCTGTACAACTTTTGATATTAAATATCGGTGAAGAATATATGAAAATGGAATTGGGAGTATCGAGATCATATTAAACGACTTAGACGTCCAGCCATATGCCTTACGCAGATATTGCTCTGACAAAGTTAATATACAAACATAAAAATGATTTCCAAAACGAAATACCTTTTTGTCACAGAATACAAAATACAATAATACTCACCCATTTTCTATAAAAATTCTGTACAACTCACATAATTTTAAGACACGTTGTATACTTTGCTCTGTTTGACTTAAAACATTAGGCGAATATTCATAAAGTAATATTAAATTGCAATTTTATAATTTTTGCAATTATGGTTTGACCAAAAGAAATCTTTGTTTCGCAAAAAAGTATCAATGATAAAAGGTTAACATTCGTATCATAGCATGCTTTAATATAGTCATTTTAATACTATAGAATAAATTACTCTTTCTGGGTGTAACACTTCTAACGTCACTGAGTATATTTACATTAAATTTTTGGAGGAGTACCTAGATGTATGGATTGCTAAAAGCTACTCTTGCTGGATTATTGAAAGAAGCCAAAATATATACCGATTAATACAATTGATTTCCCAGATTATATCGTTCGAAGAATATTTGACAATTTTTAATAAAGTGTCGACAAGTTGCAACAGTAGGTTTAAATTTTAAATGAAGGCTAAAGCAAATTTTCATCAAACAACATTTATTTTTTTCCATCAATGAGTACATAACAATATAAATTCATTTCTATCACTGTATAGGTATATGTGGTACATACATATAGTTGAATTTTTGGATCTTGTCCGTTACGTCATAAGTAATGTCAGGATGAATCAAATCATTGACAAATTGTGGCGGCATCTATGTTCAATCAACAAAACTAACACTTACTCGTAAATCCACTAAAAAGGTTTGTATTGAAACTATAAGCTTTATTTAAATTTAGGTTTTGATATTAAGGCTCTATTTTCACTCCTAGCGAGTACACCCCTAAACTAACGTCGGGTGTGTGTGTTTGTTATCCAATTTATTTGTAAATATACTGGTAAACACACACGCACACACCCGACGTTAGTTTAGGGTGTACTCGCCAGGAGTGAAAATAGAGCCTTAACACAATTGACACAATGTAATGAAACTTATTTTATATATATTACGATATTACCGACTAATTTTGAAGAGTGCCCTCTAGAGACCAATAGATCAACCTGAATGGAGCTGACTATCACGAAACGATATATCTCCACCTTGCTATCTATCTATCTTCATCACACTTCTATATAGCCAATACGAATAGTATCTAGGCGTATGTCTTCTTAACGCAACGACTCATATATCTTATTTACATTTCTTTCTAACGTACATTAAATATCGGCGATTAATGTTTTACGTACATCTTTGCTAAACTACATTGTTAATGACGTAACGGACAAGATCCAAAAATTCAACTGTACATTCATACATATATTCCGACTTGATACCTATATACATACACTTGTCAAGAATTAAATCTTTATAACGGCATACTAGAAAAAAATGTATACATGTTTACATTAGACATCTTTACTGCAAATTATATTTCTTGGTATTCTAAATTAATCTTTTATTTACTGAAAAATACAAAGAAAACTAACTTACCAAAAAATGCCGATACGACCATGACCTTCATTCTAGCATAATTTATAAATACATATTTTGACCGACACAGTTTAAGTAATCTAATTCTCAAAACATAACTTGGCACACCAGATTATTTTCCAGTCCGTTGAACTACACAAAAGCAATTTTGGCAGCGTTACATTTTTCACTGAACCGACGTGTATTTTGCTCCCAACTAATCTATTTTTGATACAAGTTATCGCATTTAATTAATTTAATAGGAAAATGATAATTCGAACCGAATATTGTCGTAATATTATTGACAAAAAGAAATATATTTCAAAATTTCAAATTCAGTGATTATAGCACATTGTCCTGCTTTGTCCCAAACTTGTAATCCACCTGTTGGTATATGTTTCGGTAACACCTTTCCTATTTTCCATTCACCTTCGTGATATGCTCTCCCTATATAGACGACAAAATTGTCTTGATAACCTCCTTCGACAGCCTTCTCCAAATAAGCAGTGCTTCCATCTTCGGTAGTGTTATAATTAACGTTTTCCCAATAAAATTTGTCCGGAACTGGACTACACAAAATCTAAAATTTAGACGGCCACAAAATTAGTATTCAAAGTAGGATATTGATGGGTTACTTTAATCTGTTTAGTGATGACTCGTTTTCCGAGCCATTCAGCAATAGCTTCCTCTTTGTTAATGCAAGCTGGTAGGATTTTCTCCATGTAGTATATTTGTCCGATGTATCTGTCTTCGGCTCCTTTTATAGCATCATGTGGTATCCATTTGGGTGTATAATCTCTCCAATAGTAGTCTTTTATTTCTATGCAATCAAGAAAATAATTTACCAATTTTAGAGCATCAATTGGTATGGTGGTAATACTATTTTTATGATATTAATATTGGGGAAAATAACATTGTGAACATTTAGGGAAATTAATTAATTACTGAATATAATTCTAGAAGATTTACCTGTACAATCACGGCCAGACGTAACTGTGAAAGATACTGCAACAACCACAGCAAAAGTAAACACCCACATATTTAATATCGGAATAAAAATTCTACGTCATGTGAAAATAAGCTAGCATTCAATGTATGTAAATATGTAAGTTATCATCACTTAACAGAATACTGCAATTGACAGAACTGATAAACATGCGTGTATAGATATGTATATACACATAAATTATTATTTATGATCAACATGGCTGTTGATACCCTTGTCACCTTTGAATCCCTAGAAAATTTGGCTGCAAAAATACCATCTTTTAATTGCGTTTAGTTCTATTTCGCTTTTACAATGATAATACTTATTTACTACATTTGAGCTAAAAACAAGTTATGATATCCACATGCAAGAAAACATCATTCTTTTTTAGGAATCAACGTTGTAAACTTTTTAATCAATTGAGCGTTTAATTAAAGCCTTAACAATAAAAAAGACTCCAATCTATTATGTGTTCTGCAGTCTATTGATATTACATACTCTGCAATGTTTTTATCAAAATTTTAATCTTTTAGTAAACAGAATTGATAAGCATATTTAGATCGTGTGTTTTAGATAATTTTATGGGTTTTTACAGACACTATACAGTTTAAATTATAACTATGCCATCGTAAATATTATTTATACACTAGAAAGAATCCGCAGATTGTAGTTATTATGTTTTGATCAGTCTCTGGAACTAGTTTTATTGAAAATTTATGTATGGAATAGTTCATATAGTTCACCCTTCAACACCATTTTTGTCTCAAATTTCTTATTAATCTTGTAAAACAGTTGGACATCATTTTTTTGGCGAGTCAAATTTATTGGTAAGTCAAGTCCTGAGTTTTTGGGGAGGTTAATATGTAGATATAGTTTGGAAGATAATTTGGAATACGATATCTACCACCTGGGTTGAACCACCACTGGTCATTAAAATCATCAAATCCTTAAAGACAGATGCAAAAAAATCGACAAAATTTCTCCTACAACTCATTCTGTTTTCCCCATTTGACAAGTTGATGGAATTACAGATTTTTAAATATCCGAATAGTGCTCATCAGACACAACACATTTTTGACATTATTGCAGTTTCCGAAAACTGTCGGAAAAATATTTTCTTGGAACTGCGTATATAACTTTTTCATGGCTCGTTGTTTTTTCACCATCGTAGGTGTTTCCTCATCTTCATGTATACAGGCTTGGCTTTCTTGGCGAGTGGAAACATCAAAAAACGAAATGTATGTTTCATCGCCAGTTACAATCTTAGAAAGAATTTGATGGCCTCCAGCAATCAACATATCTAAAGTTTGCTGGCAAATTCTAACACGCTCTGTTTTTGTAAATTTGTCTACTGCTGGGGTACAAATCGGGTTAAAACTTGTTCCAAATGTAAATAGCAATAATGATCCAATCTTCAGGTTGGGCTCTATCCTTGTGGTGTGGTAATGCGTTTGTCCTCTTCCACCATCTTCTTCACCGCAGCAATGTTTTCGGGGTTAGCAGCAGTTAAAGAAGGGCCACCTCTTTTTCTGTGTACCATGAATTGCAACCTCGTTCAAATTCTTTATACCATCTATAAACAGTAGCCAATGATGGTGCAAGATCGTCAAATAGCGATTTTAAATTTTTCTCACACTCATACGCGCTCAAGCCTTTCTTGAAATCATATGCGAAAGTTCTTTCGTGATAATTTCATTTTTTCGTTAACATAACCTTATTCCATGGACTTTTTCTCAGACACTATCTGACACCTATCTAACTTATCTCGCGTATATCGGTAAGTTCTAGTCTCAAAATATCTTTCTTTTTTCGTTGTTCTGATAGAATGTGCGGCAGAAACCTTGAATAAATATTGTAATTATTCAAATTTTCATGGTTCATTGATTGATTCTGCGACTAATAGCAGAATCAAGGAAAGGAAGTAAACGAATCATGCACAGAGAACTAGCGATTACATCTTGGTTGCACAAATTGAAAAATTTTATGGTCCAAAGATGTTAAAACTGACAACTTTTGTCTGCAAGCACCTACCATTGTTCTTAACTTTTCCGAATTCACGTTTTAAATGTCGAGTATAATTTTTTTATCACTTTTATTGATTGGAAAGGATGAACTAAATTTTTAAGTATCCCCATAAAATTTTAAATCCGAAAATATTAAATCCTAATGTCTTGCACGATAAATGCATTAGGTAATTAAGCATAAAAAAAGTTGATGTAAGCATTGATATTAAGCAGTGGTTTTGCTTAGTTCGGACGAAAGTTGCTTTTGGTGAAACAGAAGATACAAATTTACATTTTTTACTATCAATTCATCTGCCTAGAAATTCAATCTAATATCTTTAAGTTTCACTTAGTATTTTAACAAAACAGTTTCGTAACAAATTTAGGGAGTTTTAACCGGAATTATTTTAAACACTCATTTAAAAGCGCCATCTACTTCTTTCTACTAAAATTTGTCAATCCCTTAGCTACTTAAACACAGCAGCTCTATTTTATAATAGCAGTTATCATTTTTCCCATAACTGCTAATTATTGAAATATGTACATACGTTCATTCTCCATAGAACATTAAATTAATATACTTTCCTTAATCCGAAAACAACACAATTACATATAAATAGATATCTGGTTTTATTTTATTCATATTACATATATGCTTATACAATAGAAATACAAATCATAATTTAAGTTTATATTTTTCATAATATTGCCCATATTACATTTTTTCTAAATTAGTGAATTTATTTTTTTGCATATTTCTGTTTATTCTATAATAATCCAATACATAGGGAGACATCTGAAACAGAAACGTAAAATATGAACAAAAATATTTTGCAAAATTAGATAAGATAAAGAATTCGTAGGTGTATGTATAATTCTAATTCATCTATTACCTTATTACACATATTATATATCTTAATCTCCAAAAAAGAATATTATAACACAATTTTATTATAAAAATGTATAGAAATCCATTGAATTTGACTAATGGTGTTATAAAGGTTCTACATTAGCGTTAGAACAGAATTTTTATTGATATTTGTATTTTTTTTTTCAAATACTTTTTTAACTTCCTTTTTACATTCGACTCTGCATCAACATATTTAGTATTGTCAAATTCAGGCTATTGTCAATTAACTAGTCAGTTAATTCAGCTATTCCTAACATTATCACATGTTTCTTTTTTTTAATGCTACTGCAATCATCACAGCAAAAATAAAACTCTGCAAATCACATAATTCCTAAAAGAATACAAATTCTAAGTAACTACAAAAAAACTTTTGTAAAAGTGTGGAAAATAAAACTTACCTTCTATTCTTTTATAAATTGCTTAAACGCTTCTAGAACGCTCTTGACAGCATGGTGGGGCTACCACACTTTGGCTATTTTGTTCGTTTCCCGAACAATTGCCGCAATCCTTATTTTGACAGGAATCTGACATTCCACCATGTTGGAATTTTCCATGTTTTCCATGTTTATTTCCTTTGCTATGGTTTTTACAACCGCAATTGTTGCGACCGCCACAAGGATCAATAGATGGATGGCGATGTCCATCACGAGGCCCGTCATGAGGAGTATCGTGGTGATGACGTCCATGTGGGCCCCAGTGCGGACCATCGTGATGATGACCTCCATGTGGTCCCCGGTGAGGACCATCATGATGATGATGTCCGTGTGGTCCATGATGAGGACCACCATGGTGGTGTCCATGCGGACTCTCTCCACCACGATGTAATCCGTGGTGACCGTGATCATGATGTCCCAAACCTCGTTTCATGAAACAAGGACGTCCGTCAATATCACCATGATGTTTCCCCATCTTATGACATTTCTTCATTTTGTGACATTTCTTCTGGAAATCCGGATGCATTTCCCTGTCAAAGAACGATGGACAACCTTTGATTTTGTAGTGGCAACCGTGGTGATGCCCTTTATGTTTCATCTTGAGCATCTTGTGCTTCTTGTGACAGTGCCCGAAAGGTCGTACTTTCATGTTTGTTTCTAAAAAGAGAACACGCGAATATGTTGACAAGATAAAATTTACAACTGATATGCACGAATATCGTGACGATTGTGACGCGAGAAGGTTGCACTGTTATTTATATACATCCATGTAGAGTCGATAAAGTGTAGCGCGTGACTATGAGTCATACTTTTGCATAACGACAACAAACTGTAACTTGAGCGGCAGGCAACGATTTGTATAAGAATACGGTCAGTGGCGTAACATTAATAATAATAGTTTGATTACATGAAATTCAAGAAAAAGGTTACATGGAATATTATAAACGCCTCTGATTCAGTTGTTATAAACTTGGTAGATAATCGTTTGCGTAGCATGGAGGTACTTTGTGTTAATTGTGTTCCCAAGGAAACGAGACAATGTAACGTTGACAGAATCATTATTATGATTGTAGGTGCACAAATTGTGTTTAGTCAAAGGTAACGTACGTTTTCTAATGAAAATTTATTGTGAGATTATTTCTTAGAATTTAATTCAAACTCGGCAGTTTAATTGTCTGGTCTTGGTCTTTGATGTTGCAAAACTTCTACTTATGCTGAGACGAGAGTGTGTAATAAATTGCTTGGGACACTTTGGTCACTTTGTAAGCTTTGTAACAAGAGTACTTACTACTCCTAAGTTTCAAGCTACTAGACATGTTTTCTATATGGTTGGCTCTATTTGGACATTGTTTTAACCAATACATTGTGAAAACGCATCATGTCATTCTTTATCGATTCAAAGAGCGTTCAATTTGTATACTTCTAGATATGTTGTCCAGCAAACTGTAGGTCTAACTCTCTTTCTGCATATACAGGTCCAGCCTACTTGGCCGGTTTTCCTTGTGTATAGATGAGATATCGCAGATTTTCAAAAAGACCTACATATGTGAAAATATTCTACATAGGTTTTGTAGGGTTGCACCGCTCATTTTAGCCGTTACGATTCACTTCTCGGGGTGAATCAGTCGTCATTCTTGAAATAGCTTCTGGCTAGAAACTTGCTTGACATATTCCACTTCGAACTATCTTCCGCCATTCCTCTTCCATTCTGCATTTTACTCTTCCAGTGGCGAATATCCAGTCGTTTTCTACCTCTTCTCTCTTTTGCCATCTGACCAGCTCTCCAAACGTGCCCCGACCATTCGGTTCGTTTAGTTTTGATTCATTTGACGAAGTCCTTAGTTCGTCTATTATTTTTGTGTTGGTACTTGTTCTGAATCTTCCATCCTCAATTCTAATAGGGCCTAGAATTTGTTCAAAATCTTCCTTTCTGTCATCCTTAATGTGATTTATTCTTTTTCTGTCAGCGTCATTGTTTCAGTGGCATATAGGAGTATCGACCTTATCATAGTTTTATATATTTTTATTATTATTGGTCGTGGCAAGGTCTGTATTATAGTAGAGAATATTTTCAAATTTTTTTAACTAATTTGCCCGATGGTGCTCAAATCAAGCGATCTTCCTCAAACAGACATTTAAAGATTTATTTAAAGTACGTATCGAAAAATAAAAGTGATAAATCACGGTTAATTTGTGTCTCTAATCCCTCAGATCAAATATTGCAGTTGAAAAACTCTTGCATGAGAAGTAATTTTAGTTAAATATACTCAGTAACATTAGAAGTGTTACACTCAGAAGGAGTACCTAGTTTGTTCGTATTAATTGCACTGCAATGACGGTAATGTGTGTGTGTCGGTTGTAGACAGAAGAAGGCAAAGGAACACAAAGAAGAGCAACTGATCAAACGAGGCGAACCACAGAGCGTCAAATCGCTGACCAATGATATAGAAAAGTGGGTAGACCTGTTACTATGCAAATACTATATCGCCACATTCCAGCCTTTAGATTTTTTTTATCGTCCACGATTAGTGTTTCCTTTGACTACGGACCACTGTCGTCAACGCTTGAACTGGTGCAGAGGACGGCAGCATTGGAAAGTAGAATGGCATAATGTCGTCTTCAGCAACAAAATGTTGCAAATATTATCGTTTCATTTCTGATGTGATTCACATTGTCAAACAATCAAGTTAAACAAAGGATATCTTCCGAGTGTAACACTTAACAATAGCTCGATCAATACGTAATCTGCGTAAATACCTGAATCCTTCTTGATATGCCATCATAAAATCTATCTATAATGGCATCCAAGAAACATTAAATCATAGCTCGATTGTACAGGTTGTATAATATATAGCACCATCTCTTTGGAGCCAGAAATGGTCCAGTGCAATTTTGTCAATATGTGACCAAAACTAATCAGTGATTACACTTCCACAATCCTTTCCTGATGTAGATTTTTGAATGCCCTAAATAATACAATTTTGCTTGTCGGTGTAGCTCCCAAAATCTAGATATACCAGATCAAATCAATTCTCTAAAGTATAAAGTTGGTGATTATCTATTTCAATTAATTATTTGTCTAAAAAATTCCATTTCAAATTATATTGCTATCGATATCTGTACTGGGAACAGCTGCAGTGACTTTCAAATTGTGTATTGCTTGTCAACAATTGCAGCTGTTGCTGTGTATTTTTCTAGGTGCAAATCACTGTGTCGGGCTTTAATCCTGTAATCGTAGTAAAACACGCCAAAACTAGTACCACTAACGTTCATTACTTACTATCACTATTTCATTGTTGTCAAAAGCTAACGCCACAATCTGTTAATTAATGAGAAAATTTTAATTGGAGTTGACAGCGCATAATTTTCTGTCGCATTGTTTATAAGTTTATTATTTCGTCACGAAAAGAAAAGAGAAATCCCAACCCTTAAAAATGTTTTGTATTTTTATATTTATGAGAACATTGCGGTTAAAAATGCAGAGAATTTCAGTATTAAATGTCAGATTTGACATTTAATACTGAAATATCCTCCTGTCTGGGAGTTGAGAACAATGATGCTAGCTCCTGGAGACCTGTTATGTGTACGAGCGAAGGAAGTATAATAGAGATGGAAAAGGCAAGATAAAAAGGTAAAAGAGTCTGAGCCGTAAGGAATTCCAAATTAAGCTTAAAGAGGATGAACGAAAATTGTAGCTCTCGGTTTGATTTTCACATTTCAACATTTTCTTGTTAATTATTCGACACTATAATCTCGTTTCTACTACGTCGTGTTAATTTGTTTGAAGAAGATCCATTTCCCTCTCTGTTTCAAAATTCCTTTCATTACAATTCATACCAATTTATCAAACGAGAACAGCTCGTATCAATTTACTTTCAAAAACAGAAGCTGTTACGTAAGTATTATTCTTTCGCGTAATATTCGCGATCAAAAAGTATACACATCACACAGAGATGATGTACCCAGCACATGGCACTCTACCGCATTCGAATAGATTAAAAAGCACCTCTGCAAACGAAGCCGCCCCCTCGTGCAAGTATGACTCATACCGTTACAATCACCCCTTTGCATTTTTTGGCGGAATCGCCGGCGTATTCCCTTCGAATATTCAAACCGGTCGACTGCAATGAAAATCGATGCTTTCTGCGCGGTGGTCTTCTCAGCCCATCGCCGTTTAGCCGAAAGGGAAAACCCACCCCCGAGTTCGAGCGTACGGCATGTTCATTTCGAACATCGCGTTCGTGGACTTCCGTGTTCCTCTGAAGCGAATTTCGCCACAGAGGAGAGAGGTCGTATGTACTGAATGGAATGGAAATGCGGAAGTAGCGGGCCACGTTTTTTCGCTGATTGTGTTTTTTTTTGCGAGTTTTCGTTTTTTTCCCCTTACTTTACGTTCGATTGACGCAGTTTTCTCGGACCTTTATTTTCTTTTGACCTGCTACTCGGGTCGCTTACGGTTGGCCAATTTTTCCGCTTTTGGCCGGTGAATAGTGGTTCATAAACCGGTATTTTCGCCGTGAAAGTATGTTTACATTCGGATTATCCGAGGAATCACCGATTGTGTTAACGATGAGCTGAGGATTAGATTTGAGGAAATATGCTTGAAATTTTGGAGAATATTTTAAAGATTGCCAGGTGAGTGAGTCAGATGTTTTATAATTGCAAACAGAGTAAGTTTAGAGAACTGCGAGAGCTTGTGAACTCTATTAATGAGATCAAATTTTTAAAAGAAACAGAAAATATTTTTTTGGTCAAGGGTTAAAATACGGTAATTCTATTAGTTTGTTAGTTAGCCTAGTTTAATTCCTTCTTGAAGACTTATATGTGCCAGTAGATAACATACGAATACAATAGGTGGTTGACCTAAGCAATTCTAACGGATTATGATATGATATAATTTCCGCATATTTTTTTAAATGAAGCGTCTAGGAATGCGTTCTGTAATATAATCTAGTCAACATTTAAAGATGATGAAAATTGTTTTGATTACTCGCATAAATTTTTTTGTTGAAAATCAAAGCCCATTCTTCATCAATGGTACCAGCAATTTGTTAAGATATCTTCATGCAGAATTTGGAAATAAGGTTGGGATTTATCCATCAAACCTCAGCTGATTCGTGTTTTGAGATTTAACAATTTTGATCATGATAAGATGGTTCAGTTTTGCCTATTCAGATCTGAAAAGCTGGGCATCCCAGCCTTTTTATATAAAGATATGTATATCAGCAAGGACGTGCATCATAGATCTTCCTACAAACATACATTAGATTATTATTTCTTTTCTTTCAACTTAGTTAAGCTTCAATAAACGTTTTTGTACAAACATTAGTAAATTCCCCATGAGTCAAATTTTTTCTCCATTGCCAAAATTGTCTTTATACTATCATCCATTTAGTGAACGCAATTAATCATGAAATTCCTTTTATTTTACGATATGTCACGACCTGCTTTTGGTTTGTGTGAGTGTGGAATTGACAATATGTATTACTCATATGTATTACTACAGGTATGAAAAAATAATCAGAAAGCATCTTCTTCTCCATTTTAAAAGATTTTCCAAGAACAATACACAAATCTGGTGAAATTGGCGTAATAAGAATGGTTGTCAGACAATAAATGTGATCTGTTGTTTTGGCAATAATGCTATTTAAAATAATTTTATAGATCACTGTGAACGTGGCCCCAAGAACTATTATACTTGCTGAAGTTCTAATTCCATTCCATTATCAAATTAAAAAACAACATAACGAATTAAGTAGAAAAATATTTTGACACATTTGGGTGACAAGATTAGAAAACACAAAAACATACTACATTAATTTTTGAACTGTTTATTTGAGAACTTCGTACATTAATAGTTGGCAATAGTGTTGAAGGCTTCTACGGCCTGAGTCTCTCGTTTGACTACGTTATACGATTGGGTTGGCAAGAAATTTCGGTTTGCCTCAATAGATTATGTTAGAATTGTACACTGGCTTGTCTACAATATCATTAATCGAAAAAGATTAAGATATCGAATCATAATGAACCGGCAGGCACCATATCGGAGGCTGAATTGCACCACAAAAAGATCATGCTGTCAATTTGGTATTATTAACAACCACACCAGTTCTATGAGTGAAAAATTATGAAGTTTACCCGAAAAATGGCCAAAAGTCATCGAAAAACAGAATGGAAAATATTTAAGTGCTAAAGTTCATTTTTTATATGGAAAAATGGAGCCTTATTTTACAATAAAAAACAATTAAATTACTTTCTTGCCAACCCTATACTATGATCCATACGAAATATAAATATAATTAAATACAAAGTGTAAACTAGGTGGAGACAATGTCAGAAAGTTGCAGTAACTCACAGAGTGAGTTACCGTGAAATCCTGACTCCTCTTGGCCACTATTGGCTCTTGAAAAAGCCAGTGCACTGGATACTGGATGGAACTTTTGTTCATAACGCTTGAAACCAATAATAATCTACTCCAAAACTGACGAAGCGCTATCCAAAATCCAAAAAGTTAGAGAAGAGGAAAATGTGAGAATATTTAAATTTTTTCTTCCAAAATAGTCAAAAGATTATTTCAAATGTTATGATGATTTACCATATCAAAAGAATTATTGAAAAGTTTAATTATTAAAATTATTAATTTTAAATAGGTAATATTATTTTTTTTATATTTCCCTAGATTTTTTGACAGGTTAAAAAATTGCTTAGATTACCTCCCTAAATGTGGAATGGAGCGTTTGCAACGTCAGTAATAATATAAAAATAAATTTTAAATGTTTGTAATTCAATCAATGTACAAAAAAATACAGTAATTTTACCTAATTACTATTGCACTGAATGTAGTACATATATGGAGGTTCTAAAAATAAGTTTTGAAATAGTCAAATCATCATTTTACAGGTTGGAAGATTATTTATTTCCTAAAAAATTCCATGAAATTATATTTAAGTTATTATTTAATTACTTACTCCCCAATTGAAAATTTTAAATATCCTTCCTTTCACTTTTTGATTTTTTTATATTATAAAAGAATCTATAATAGAATATGTATATATAATTAATTATGTATTATGTACCGCCGCTGGTAGTTCTATAACAAGATTTAAAAAAGCAACTACAACGCAATATTTCACAACATTCTGATTCTATAGCTCATGTTGTTTTGTTCTATAGTGCATGCGTGCTTAATTCAAGGACGGTATTAACTAGTTTGCTCCAGTTAAAGTAGTTGAAACTCGTTGTGTAACTATAGAATATAATTTATGACTCATTACTAACAATAAGTTGTTCATAGATAATTTAGATGCTTTAGATTATTATAGGTATAACTTTTTGTAAGCACGTGGTATAGATATAGTTTTAAAAAATAGAACAAAGGGATAGTATTGCCTGTACCTATATAATAATTCTGATAAATATGTATGTAATACTTACATGTGGATATTTTATTTATATTAATTAAAAAATCACTATTGTTCTATAATTCTAGAATAAATATTATTAGATTAAACAGCTTAAAAAACGGACAGTTATTCAAAAAGTTCAGTTTATTTATGTTTCGAAATTGTTGATTGACATTTTGTTCGGACTATTTATCTCTCTCTCTCTCTCTCTCTACTATTGTTATTAGTCCTACGACAGCTGAGAAAAATTGCTGGTTGACAATTATGTGTTTAACTAAAATTTTATTTACCTATAGATATGCATATAACTACATAATGCGATATTTGAACCATGTGCTTATTATAATTTACGGCCAAAGTTAATTGGATACCCGGAATTACCTATTCAAACCGTTAGTTTGGTTCCGCTGGGGTTGATTTGATTGTTTCCGTGTGTATTAATGGAAGCCCGACATTGTTGATTTTCAGGATTGCTACGATTATGAAGTTTTCTGCTGTGGTCATACATTCTGTTAGTTTTTCATCTTCACTTCGATGTGCTAATCCATTTTGATTAGGATTGTGGTCTCGTGCTATTTTATTCTATAATCTTCGTCGTAATCATGTGTGGCTAGGTGTATTCTATGTATTCTTTGATTCTTTTCTGATTTAGATTTTCTGGTTTGGTTTTCTTTATCGCATTGTCTGCAAATAGAATCATCTTGAGAGATGCCAATTCTATGTAGCTATTTCTTTATACAGCCGTGTACTGTTAATAGACGCGATATTGTTCACTGTTCTAAGCTGTACTCGGTTGAAAGTCAGCACATCTGCTGCTAGATGCTGAGATGGCTGCCCCATCATCCGTTTGCAGTGTATCTGTCCTTCAACGTTGTTCCAGTGGACCTGGTGTATTTTTTGTCATCCAGTCAACCACGTATTGTAGTCTTAGTCATTTCCAAACCTGGTTTTGGCCCAGTGAGCATTGTTGCAAAACCTCTTATTGCCAGCTTGTTTGCTAATTCATTGGCAGATATGACTTTATGCCCCAGCTCCCTCACAACAAATTAAGTTCAAATTCGTTGAAGATCCTTGTGTTTATTCCATAATTCCCTGACCTCTAGTGAATGGAAACCCTCTGCTAGTAAAGACAATTAAGTCACTGGATACAGCAATATCCTTTCAGGAACCTGGGCACAGTTCAATGGCTTTCTTATTTGAATACAACGCACTCAGATCTTTTCGCCAACAAGTCAAATGAATTTTATTATTGGATTCATATGTCGTGCAGAAACACGGATTTTGCACTGAAAATAAGTTAGCCACAATTTTCCTATTTTGATGAGTCACTTTGTTTTCCATATTAATGAATCAATTAAACGACTGGTCATTAGACTTTGTCTGGTAGTGCTTTCTTAAGATCCAATACCATTTTTTAATGACCTAGATATATTTCTATCATAAATCATATTCTTACGAAACAATCTCATTTGAGCGTTTTAATCCATCTGTATTTATTTGAGGATTTATTTCTATATATCATACAATCTACTGAATGAGTAATGCTCCAATTTCTCCAACCTTAGCTAGTATGAACCAGTTCACTCTTTCCGTGAATTGTGCTATAGGACAACACATCATGAGCTGTAGACGGAAAATCTGGTGCAATATTGCGTTTAAGATTATTTTTCTATTGTATCTGTTTTGGAACTATAGACGTTTGTGGATTCTAGAGATTAGTTTTTGAAAAAATTAGCTTTCTTCCAGAGAATATGACTAATTTGCTGACCAAATCTATATACAAGTATTGAAAATGGAATTCTATGATCCCAGTTAACAGAAACAATGTAAAGAACAAGAAAATACCTATAACAGTGTTTAAACGTTGCATTGTTAATTAAACCCAATATGTGGTATTACATACATATACACTGATTACAACAGTTCTGCATACGGTTGACCTATTTTCCGACTGTATTATGACGGTTTCATCGATTTGTATCATGCTGAAAACGTGCGTCCAAAGCTTGTTAACGCTAATTTTTACTTTTTTTAATTTTCAGGTGACACCAAAGAAACATTTAAATAAAAGAGGACAAAATTTCAAAAAATATATAAGTTGAGTTTTAAATAATATACTTTAATACGTATTCTAATTAAATATTACACTTAATTCCGTCTTCAATGTTTAACAATAAGTAGATTATAAAAACTAATTTTATAGAGGAACAATAATATTATATAACACTGCCATTCTTTACACGACACAAAGTTCATTCAAAGTGTTCTATTTATGTACAAAACGAGATTTAAAATTTGTTTATCAAAGACAATTTATTAAAATATATCTATATTATATTTAAAATATTAAGTAGTTTGTAGCGATTTATACAAAGAAAGAAATATCAGTGCCAATAAGAAAGAATAAGTTGTTCAAATATCTAAACAACCCAAACTGTTAATTCATCAATACCAGGCTTCCATAAACTCGAAGAGATACCGTCTATATTTTTTAATAAATCAAATAATAACAACTAGCCAATTTATATTCTAACAATAAAAATTATATTAACACGAATAAATGACGTGTCCGGTGATAAATCGGATTCTAATGTTGGCAATTAAAAACCACGATCTATTATGTTAGAATGCTTTCTCATTTATCTTGGCCACATCGACTGACGACATCTGCCGTACAATTCGTAACTACTACGTCGCTATCGCATGGACCGTCCGAAGAGTCTGGCATCGAACCGGGACCTATAGCTACAATTACAGGTTCCTTTGTCTCGAATCCGGATACCGATCATACCGATCTAGTCAGCGAAATCGACGAGGCTGAAATACGGCGCCAGTTGCTACGAGATGTGAGTAGTTGAAGTTTTAATAAAACAGTTCGAAATCTCGCATTTTACGCTTTTTTTTTGTATCTTTGAAGTATATATTTTTTTTGAAACGTAATAGGCAATAAGCGATAAAATATAATTATTAACATAGATTATCTGTAACTAGTGTTAAAGCGTAAAGTCGTGATACTTGGGCGTAGAAAATAGGTTTTAATATAGACGCATATTGGTTTTCAAGTCATGAAAATGATATTTTCATGACTACGTGTGTGGTAACGCTTAACCTTAAGCATATTAATATATTACGAGACTGACAATAAAAAACAATCTTATATAGTCTATGCCATGTTATTTTAAAAGGAAGTCTGATTTATAAATGTTTGGACTTATTGTTAGTTAAGAAATCCAACTGGGGCATGTCTGTCGTAAAAACACTTAACTGATCTAATCTGATTTTCCTTCATTTTCAAAGAAATAAGGACCGACCTTCACATAAGTTGCTATCATTATCAAGTTCATGTCGCTATTGTATAGCGTTGCACTGCGACCTGTGATCTATTCTGCCTCTTTACATGAGCTATGAATTGCTAGAATTTGCCCGCAGCTATAGCTACTCCATCCAAGGACTTTAAGAAACTGTAATAGCTGTGATATGGTTTCAAGGGAGGTCTTTCGTCTGTAACAGCTTTAACTTTAAGTACACTGTGAGAAAGGCCAGAAGGACACGTAGTTTGTTTCTATGTAGTTCTAGCATGGTTTTTGCTCGTTACTTAGTGAAGCCTCGAAGAAATATCTTGGAGTGGCTCAGACCAGGAAGATTCTCCTAGAGTTTTCTGACTCTACTGCATCTCTACGCAGTACCTTCTCACCTAACTAAAAAGAAAGTAAATTTTACCCTCATTCATCGCACCCTCCTTATTCAAAGATATATTTTTTTAAAAAGTCTAATTTTTTAAAGCTACTCAAAATTTTTTTAGGTATGTATACATTTTACAAAAGTTCAAGCAGTTTATCGCGCATTCTTCAATGAGAAAAATTAAATTTAGGCACCTTCCGTTCTTATACGTCCTCGTTTTTTCCGGCGAAAATTGATCTTGTCAGATTTTCTAGGAATATTCCAAAGGGGAAGTCAAAATGTTAAAAGTTGTTCCAACCTCTGGTCCCGATTTTCCTAAAAGAAGCGGCCATCTGTATTTCGTTCATTTTTCAAATATTCTATAACAAATCTGAAGAACTTTTTCAATTTTGATCAAAAAAAAAATGGAAGACATTTATTTCATAAAGGATTCCTAACGGGAAACTTGTGAAGAAGCTTTTGTGAACAGTTACCAGAACTCTCTTAAAATATTATTTTCAAAAGAACGAATGGCACAGAAAGGCGCAAGGGTTCATTCTATGATACAATACAGGATAAATATGAAGTAATTTGGATCAAATGTTTAGTGGAAGGTCAAAGCCTTGAAATAATGATCGGGTTTTTTCGTTTTGACCTTTTTTTGGCGCAATTAAAAATAATTGTAACTAAAAAAAAGAAAGGGGTTGGTAAAATTTTACTTTTTCACTAAACTTCACACACGAACTACTACTAATTTTAGGCTAAAAAATGAGAATTTCCTCTTTTTGGGATATTTTTGACTTAGTATTGAGCAATATTTTTATGGTGGAAACAATGCTATTGTAGGTCACAGCAGAATTTAAATTTAAATTTCAATTTGCCATCATTATTTCGAATAAATAGTCGGATGAAAAGAACTCATTTTTAAAGTAGATACCTTTTTTTATTGTGAAGAACGATAATTGTTCTGAAAGAAGGGAATTGCTTTCTTGCATATCAAAGTCAAAAACATAGATAAATTGAATTGTGCCAATATCTTCAATATTCCACTGTTTTACTATTTTTCGATTAGTTGATGATTTGATAAACATATCAAATCATCAACATGAAGTAAACCTTGCATTTTTTTAATATAGGACACTTGAAATAAAGGAGATTTTAGATACTGTTTTCCGATTGAAGAGCATCTGCGCTTGCTGCAAAATGTCTAAATACGAACATTGTTACACTGGTTAAAGCGTACTAGATTGGCACCAACTTTTCGTCTGAGGAGATCTTTGCTGGGTTTTAGTCTTTCCTTAGCTTTGCTGATAGATCTTTTCAAATGGTAGGGAGTTGGCCTATTTGCTGATTCATAGATAAAGTCACAGATTCCAACTTTATCTCGACAATATTTTAGATGTCTAAAATTCTATTAGTCTACCTCTGAGTCCTTCCATGGAGGACAATTTCGATGTTTTCGCCAGCGATTTGGACAATATCGTTGATGGCCAAGATCAATATCGCCCATTATATCGCGAGATTTTCTAATTAAAAGAAAGAAAATGCTCAATGGGTCCGGTCTCTCTTGAGTGCTGATCTGGTAAAGCTCCAGGCTATTACGTAGGCTACTGACAATCCAATAAGAAATATCAAAATAAATATTTATCAGTTTTTTTTACTGGATGGTGGCCTCTTCAAAGTCTATCGAAGAAATTTGTTTCTTGCAACATAACCAGGAATGTTCAACATGTCGAAAAATGTAAAAGCTTCCACTTTTGGTATTATTTAAATTTTTTCTCATGAGTAATCATGAAATCCAGTTGTCGTACTTCTAGACAACAACATGAACATTATGAAGTAGGACAATTTTCCTTTAAATATGTGATATCTTCAACTCATGTTAAAATATCTTGGCAAATACTATACATGTTTCCATAGTTCTAACAAGAAAAAACAATTACGTCAGTTTCGTAAGAATCAAACTAATTACAAAAATTGTAGTCGATGTAAGTGCACCCAGTCTATCTAATGCACTAGGAACGCGAAAAAACGCGTTAACCTAATCGCAAAACGTGAATACTAATCGAACCTTGTTGCATTTTTTCCAGCAATGGCGCCAGTTCTTCGACAAGGTAAGTACATACATATACCAGAACGTTGATTGTCCTGATCCTGATGAGGTCTCCTCTTGTATGTGTACGAGAACACGCGATTTCATGAAAATTAATCACGGACAGAATGGCTCCAATTAAATTATTCCCTTCTTAGTACTATTTAGCATGGAAACAGAATCGACATAATTTAATCGGCACGCTCGACGTAGACGTGCATACACCACGCCATTCTCTTCTGTGTTCTTGAATTCCAAACTGAACATGTTTATTATACACTATAGCGAGCAAAAGGAAGTTTTCCGTGGTGTCTGTTAGAAATTCAGACTAGTTATTTACATTTTAAGACAGTATTCATTAAGATTAAATATCGGGCTTCACTAATGTAATTCTAGAACGGTTCCACCTTTCAATTTGTCAATTTTCTTGATATTTTTGGTAGATATTTCTACGTTTTTCTTTTAAGAAATAATTTTATTGCGTCTTAAAATGCATACCTACCTAAAATATTCGTGTTATAATAATCTGGACTTACTGAAATTGCTGAAAAAATCAGTGACTTATACTACATATAATCTCTTTGATATCAATCTCAATCTTCCATTACCAATGAATAAAGGAGCTTAGTCCGTATCTATTTCACAGTTTGATCCGGAAGGATTTGGAGAAATCCCTTGGACGGAATTCTTGAATGTGTTGAATAAACCGGAATTTAGGCAACGTGTGGATTCCGGGAAGCGAGAAATCTTTCTGGAGAAAGCCAGGAATGCCACAACTCCGGCAATTACATATCAGGATTTCGTTAATGTGGTAAGTAGATCTTATCTCACCTTCTTTTCTAATTTAACGTTTGAACAAGCGACAAATTGCATAGAATCTAACTTGTCTTGTTAGGTTACTTGATGATTATTTACATTTGCAATATTATTGGCTAATGACAACCGACCGAGAAGACAGGTGAATCAGATGCCGGTAACCTTGAGCGCGACCATAGAAGCTATGCACGGAATTCACGACGAGCACCGACAAAAACTGCACGGTCGTTACGATTTTGCATCATTCGCAGATACAATTCCTTCATAGCTGTGGCCACTAGTATGCAATAATACAACGGGATACAGTTATTTCAGAAATTCCGATGCAGATTGGCGATTTACACAATTCATGCTATGTTAGAATTTTTCGTGACTCTATAATGCAATATTACTGACCAATTTAACCGTTATACCCAAGTTAGAATGTGAAATAGTTGTAGAAAATTAAGCTTTCTCTAGTAATAATACTAATAAGAACTACACTTATCATCTGAAGGCTAACTTTCATTTCATTTCAAGAATCCGGAATAACATTTAAATGCCTTCAGGTCTGCATTAGTTGGGTGGTTAAGAAACGCTATAAAGTATATCCAACTTTTTACGCTAATTTCTCAAGATTAAAATAGTGCTAAAGAAGTCAATGCAACATCTAATAATTTTTCGAAAGAATATAATTTATGAGTGGGATAACTTCTAGAAGCAGCTTAGTAAACAAAGACCAATGCTGCCTCCATGATGTTTCAAATATCTTCTTCTGTACTTAATTTGGGTTTGTTAAAGCACTTGACTCCAAACTAGATCCCCCTCTTGTAATGCTGTTATGTTCTCTTCCAGTTGTTCAAGCTTTATGCAGTGTCCTAAAGGCAATTTGGTTGGCAAATAAGATTTCAATCGTTGCATTTCCTTGTAGGCAGTTCAGTAGCCTGGAAAGTGTTTCCTCATCACTTTTCACTACTGGAAATATTTATTTTGTATCTTCCAGTAAATTTGAAGATGAACCTGCTTTCGTTTGCCTTCATGAGCAGTGATAGTCTTCTCTTGATGTAATTGAAGATGCCATTATAGTTTTCGAAGACACCAATTGCTTCTGAGCACAACACCAACAGAAGAAGCCCAAGCATGATTTTTATTGCAGCTTTCTGATGATACTTTAACAGCAAATTCTCTAGACGCTACTAAGCACGTTTCCTAAATTAGACTGACATCATGCCACTAACTAACGTGCGTATACAGCAAATGCACCATAATAGGCTTCTGTTCCAACATTTTGCCAAACATTCCTTTATAACCCCAGAAGGTTCTTATGACTATATTTGTAACATATTT
>ML218766.1:22502-76040 GCA_004785975.1 Popillia japonica
TATTTACCCACCTGCCATCAATAATACATAATTATAATTCTCGAAATAATAAAGAAAAATAAATGTTGTCTCTATGCTGTTAGATCCTACATTTCTGAAAGCTTTCTACGAAGAAAAATATATAAACAAAACTAAAGTAATTTGAGGTATATTTGCAAAGTTGTATCTTCAAAAAGGAGGTTAATTATTTCGTAAACTCACTGTAAAAAGGTTAAAACTTTGGAACTATGTATATTAAAATAAAAGAATATAGAACAATCTCAACAATAGTTAAAATTAGTTTTGGCAAAACACCTAACATTAATTACGAAATTCATACTGCAATGCGAGCAACAATTCAAGGTATCTTAAAATGGTGAAGCAAACTTATACATAGGCGTAAGAATAATCAACATAACCTCTCTTTGTCATTGAGCAAAATATAAACAGACAAAATGACAAACTGATACAGTACTTGACAACAAATTCAAATGCATTATGGGTAAAGATCTAATTAGAAGATAGATTTGATAAAATTGAAACAAGTATACATAGAAGCAGCACGCTTCAATCTTTGTTCCTCGTACGTTATTTAATATCTCCTAATCTGTTCTGTTATACTTGCCCTAATTTCTCAACAACTTATAATTGCTTTTATCTGACTTTGTAATTCAATTCTCGTACGATTCTGTGAGTATTATGTCCACTACTATTCAACTAACAATTCTCCCATTCAGCATCGACGAAATACCTCGTTCTAGTTTCGAGATCTCTTTTGTACATATCCATAGAAAGTAGAGCTCGTGAGTTGATTACAAAATGAAGATCTGAAACGTAATTAGTAATGAGTCCTTTAGCGTGAGGACAATGTCAAAGGAGAACCGTTTCCAGGTCGCTACAAGTACCACTCATCCCCAACTTTATTCGTATCCGCTTTAACGGAATCAAGAGGAGCGTTTTATTCGAGTGCCCTCGTCCTTCCAATCCTTTTCTGCTGAGAAAGCTTTTGCATTAACGCGAAGGGTGCTTCCGCGAAGAAACAATCGAACTTATCGATCCAAAATTGTTAGCACGAGTTAATTTTAATTTAATTTAGTTAACAGAATTATATTCTCGTAAAATTTTCTCGTTAAAATTGTAAGCATCCATCATATTTCACGATGATAGAGTTAGTAAACACCTGATTGCTTTCACGCTGTGCGGAAGGTTTTCACCTTTTGACATTTTCGTCGCATATACACAATGTTGTAGTAATAAGCGTTAATTCGTCTTTGCTGGGTGTCGAGTTTGTCATGCCTCTTACCGTTTTATTAGTAAACAACGTTTAGGGACCTCATCAATCATGTTACACGTAAAGCTTTTGTTACGTTAGTGTTTGTGAGGTATAGGTTGATGTGATGCAAAATATTTGTGAAACATTATTTTATATACATACTTACTTTTTAAATTTATCTCGGAAGAATACAAATAATCATTAAAAAAAACTACCACTGTGACAGAGATGAAAAGGCACCGATGACAAAAACAAATAATTATAAAGCGATTTGGTCGAATTGTTTTCGACCTGTAGAGAGATGTCGGGCGTACGGTGTGAGAAAATCTCCTTTAATGGTGATGTGGCTTTGGCGAAACTACTGTCTGTTTTACCACCGTATACCGAGTTCGGGGTTCTATCCCGAAGACAATCACGAGGCGACGAGCGAGACGGAACTACTTTCAAGGGATGTTGCCCGTAAGAGATGGAGTCGATATTTTCTGATGATGAGGTACCTTCACGTGACGACTAATTTGTTTTGTCGGAACAAAAACGGGTAGTCCGCCCTTTCATTGGATTTTTGGGTGGTCATTGCTGGGAGTTTGGAAACTCTCGCCGTCCCGGTATTTAGGGGCCCCGGCTTTTTACTGTACCTACATATTTATTTATACTTATATACAAGGTGTGTGCTTTTTGATTCTGATATATAAATCTACGGGGCGTTAAAAAAGGGGTGGATACTTTTTTGTTTTTAAATTTGCTTAATATGATTGGATTAATAGTGTTTAACAAAAAATTAAATGTAGATGGTTCAATAATCTTACCCTAAAACTGGGGAGGGTATAGCGCCACCTATTCTTTAAGAGCTTTACCAATACCAACACGAAAGTCTTGAAAAAATTGATGTGCCAATAATAAATTCATAGAGGGGCATTGGCTGGCTAGAAATTTATATGACTCAAAATTAATCTTAAATCTTTAAATATAATATACTCTAAATTAATTTAAAAACATAAAACAGAATTTTACCTCAAGAATAAAAAAGAAAACAATATATCTCGTTATTATAATCACCCGGTATAAATTTTCGTGATGTTCCTTTCATAAAACTACCTTCCCATCATCATCATTCGAAACTAATAGACGTCACGCCAACAAATCCAAAAATCATTGCGCCAACAGCTGTCGCTCAAGCACAAACACGAAGGGAAGGCCGAAAAATGAAACTGTGAAATAACCACCGACAGAAGGCAGCATCACCAAAGGTGCCGACTTTAAATGGAAACGAAACGACTCGACGCAACGATCGCCGCTCTGATGCGTGGAACTATAGGGAGGAATAAGAAGAACTACGCGGCCATCGTCAGTGGTACAAACCAGAGGAAGAAAAAAATCGAGAATCACATAATTAATGTCCAATTTTACGCGGCGTCCCCATCGTACAACGACAAAAAAATATTAAAAAGAAGTCTAAGAAGCAGATGATATATACAGGAGGGTATCTTGTATATGGCATCATGCAATTCTCTGCGTTGTATAGGGTAAACATTACGCGGACAATAAATTTTATTCGGTTATAAAGTCAATATTGAGAGATGGTTAATGACAGTAAGTGTGAGCCGTTGAAGATAAAGGCCATCATCTCAATAGACGCTAAGTAAACGGTCTGTCTTTTCAAAACAAAACAATATTATTAGCATGCATTAATTTATCAACTGCATATAACCGATATACCTAATTCAGTTGACAATTCCTTCAAAATTTTCATACAGTACAGATTTTTGGGAAAGCAATCAATATAGTGTTGTTGTGGAGAACCAATAGTTAACTATATCTTGAGGTTTTTGTGGGTACAGTGTGAGTGGCAAACAAAGAAATCTACCTGATCTGTGCTCCCAGTGGACAGCGACCACTTAACATGCTTGTGAGCAATCTTGCACTGTTCTTGCTCATCAAGATTTTTTGAGTTTTTCATTGCTGGTGCGTCATCCTATAAATACCTGCTAGTGAGCTCACAGAACTGACGAAAGTTTTGATACAGTCACAGGACTTTCCACGCGTTGGTTCTGAATCTGTGAATGGTGCTTTGCTGACAGTTTTGGGTATTTTTTGAGCTATTTTATTGCCTATAATCCTAGAGTACCATTTTAGAATCAAACTTGGCAGTGCATTGATACTGAAGACGAACATAAACATGTTTTAACATAAACTTCGAAAACAATAAAGCCATGTGAAAAAATCATTGATGTACATAAGTCAAAAGAGACTCTTCCAAAGTTGACAAAAAAGTACTCAAAGTTATGCAACAGAACTACAAAACGAGAAAATTTGGAACAAAATGAAAGTAGAATTGACTATGAAAATACTTTCGAAGTTTTAAATAGTATACGAAAAAGTTTACAAATTGTTTCGTCGTCAGCTACAAAATACTGATTTTTAGAAATTTTTGAGTGAGAATGTATCGCATTCCATCCAGTATTTATCAGATAATGTAACTTGTAAACAAATATAAAGTAAAAGAATCGTGGTATTTATGATTTCTTCTTTGACAATAAAGATATAACAGAAAAGATAAAAAAAATGATTGAATTTCTTGTCGAAATAATCAGCATATGGACGTGTTGACTTGTACGATACCCTAATATCCAACTACAATATCAACGTAAAGGTGTGATGTGTAGTGGTGATGGTTTCTATTTATTAATTTAATTGGGGCTGTAATTGTAAATTTTTCGAAGATATAAATAATATCAATAATAATATAAACAATTAGAGTTAAACAAGGTAAACACCAGGGTTGTCCGACACAGATCTTGATGGATCTCAACTATGTTATAGAGTGACCTTCTAGGAGTACCCAATTACTATCTAATGCGCCTTAGTTTCTAAAAAAAATCAACGTTGTTGTACGCATTATATTTATACTGTTAATGTTGGTCTCCATATAGGCACGCGTCAAAATTATTAATAGAATAAAGAATTTTTTTTTAATGTTAACAAAATGTGCTTCTCCGTGCAACTTCTGACAGACGTGCGTCTGCAAAGCTGTCGTTTGTAAAATGAGCCTCATCGTGCTCGTCAACTCTATCGTGTTCTGGCGTAGCGGGCGACGAAATTGATATAGGATGAATTAATTTCATTATACTATTCGTTTGTAAAATTCAAAATAGTCGTCATACCGCCGATTTGCTTCAATTTTTTTTATTAACAAAATTACCACTGCGAAAAATATCATTTATGAATAATTTGCATGAAATATAATTCTTAATATTGTGCACAATAAGATTGAAAAAAAAATCTATTGGCAGGAATCGAACATGAGCGATCAGGGTCATAGACGTAGATCTAGTCCACAGCGCTATACACACTTGCTTGTACGGAGACCAACATTAACGGTATAAAAAGAACACACACAACAACGTTGATTTTTCAAGATCCGTGTTGGACAACCCTGGTGTTCCCCTTGTAGGTCTGATATAGCTTTAAGCCAGTCATTCAAGAAGAGAAAGTAACAAAATAACCATAAACGGTTTGATGTAAGGAAACTCAACTTGATAATGTCGGTTACGTAATAGTAGAGGTAGAATATAGAACAAGAAAGAGATGTTTGATAAAATAAATCGATCAGTTTAAGCATGTGTTCTGCTGTTCTGGGGTGCACACAAATTGATTTCAACTGATTTACAATACGTAATGTTTTTTGTTTTCTGACAATGCCAACAGTTATTTCAATTTATTTTACGTAATTAAATGCGGTACAAGCACCAAATATCTATTACTTCTCCATAATTCTTTATTTTTCTTCGTTTTTTTTAACTTTAGTAACTAGTGGGCAAAAAAAAACAGCCTAACTGTTTGTTTTAGACCAAAATAATTGTAAAAACAAATTGCCTTGTCAATTCCCATTTTCTTAAGTTTATACTAATAGTTTAGGCTTGAGCACGCAATCTTGATATATTTCGAATGACATTTATGTCAAATTATATTATGTATATAATACGACCATAAATCTCATAAAATTGTTTTTTCATAGTTTTTGTTTCCGAGTAATATTATAATACTATCATACTATTTGTTGTCATCGCTATGATAGTTGCGTTTTTTTTTACCTTATTTTTTTTCCTCGGGGTTTGGATGGTAGAGCAGTTAGTCTGAATCTCGCCCCGTGATTTGCAGGAGCCGGAGGGACTTTTCATTGCTCTAATTTCTATTTAAAATTTGTAATATTTAATTTAATTTTATGTAATCTGTAATGTTTAATGTTATGTTGGTTATCTTGCAATAAAGGAATATTATTATTATTATTATTATTATTATTATTATTATTATTATTATTATTATAATTTAACGAACTGTGTAACTCCAGTAATTATGAGGATAACAATGGTGCTCATTTTACTTAAGTTGAACTTAGCTAATTGCCATGAAGAGATTTACGACGTAAATTTTACGTAAACGAATAGCGATTGGCCAATAGCAAGCTATTTTAAACGTCAAATTGACCTAACTAGATCACTCAGGTGTTAATAGTAGAACCAAAAATTTGTAGCAATTGTATACAACCTATTTAATCAAAAACAATTTTCGAAAATCGAAAATTGTTCTAGTAGCTACTCCATGATCGTACGTTTGTTACAAAAAAAATTATCGTCCAGTTCTGTCATTTTGATGAAGAAGACCAAATTATTTAGTAGCCATATTTTAGTGCCTAAATAACTTTCGTCTCTACGTCATACTACGTGTTTTTGACCTAGGGGTAGAGCTCTTTTTAGACTACAATCTCTAATTGATACAAATTGGCTGTTGCTTGACAATTTGAGCAACATTTTTACAAACTTCACTAAAGTAAATATATTTATTGATCATGAAAAAACTTCTTGCTCCCAAGAAAAACAATTTCGAACAATTTGGGACCGCTCCAACGAGTTTGTTTCCAATTAATGACTCAAGCATCTAAAATATTTCCATTGCTTAGGCGGGTGCGTCTCTCTTCACCAATATTACGAGTCCACATTTTGTCAACTAGTTTATTTCATGTAACTGTAAGGAGACAATACAGATTTTGGCGCATTTTCCAACCGTTATTTACTTAGTTTAAATCCCTTGAAATCGGCTCTCATCGCCAAATTTTCCATTTCATTTATTTAACAAATTTTTCACCAGCTCCTTGTATATACACACGTATAAATAAAAACAAAAGTGAAATAACGTGCAAAGTTCATCGGTCCCCGCGGCTAAATTAGCTGCGCATAGCGCGCGTATACATCGGCGGTCTCTACTTAGCGGCTACTCCCGACAACTAATAACGAGAAGGCGGCGGTCGACCACGGCCGCCCCTGACCCGTCGCTGATTACAGTCCCGGTTGTCAGTGCCTACTTGACGATGCGTCCCTATAATCAACGCCGGTCCGAAATACGATTATTTACCTTTCGCTAAACGCCGTGCGCGCACGGTTCGTCTTGCGTTTAATCCCGTGTGTTTGGCCTAGGTAAATAGATCCTCGTTTGTTTGAGTTTATGACGATCGTAAAGGAGTGTTTCGTTTTTGTTTCTTAGTTTTCCCATGCATCGCGCATCCGAATAGTTCGTTTGTTTTCTTTCGTCGAGTAGGCGTTTCTCGCCGTATTGACGATATCGTCGTAAATAGGAATTGCGTTAAATGAAGGGAATTCTAATTCGTATAGTAAGCAGAGCATGAACTAGTAAAATGGTCAAGTTAGATACGAGGATGTTTTAAAAAATATGTATGCTTGGAAATACATTTTTGGAAGTGCAATCAGGGGGCGCAGCTTTTTCCACGCAGCTCTATTATACTGACATGATATGTGGTATTTATATTGTATTTAGTCTTGGTTTCGCTTGGATAGATCTACTGGTAACAGAAGTGTGAATGTCTATAGCCAAAATGGGTTGGAGAACCACTCGCATATGTCAACAGCTCGATTTGCAATCCTAAAGATACCATCGAAGCTGCCCGGTTGCCTTGATGCGGCCAAGTAACTTGGGATAACTCTTGACACCAACTTGATATTCCGTCAGCACACAGATATAACAAAATGTTTACATGGGAGGTCTGCGCTATATCACCTTATATGCAGCAGGAGCTCTTTGAGCTTGAAAGTCCGTCCTAACCTGCTCTAGTGACAGCATCACCCAAATACGATGACTGGACATCTTACAAAGTGCTCCCAATTATCCTTGGGACACCCTCGTTCGTCAGTAATGTTCAGGTCTATGCAGATCTGGAATTCGCTGTTCTTAGTAAAAATGCAGTGATATTGGTCAGAAGAACTTTGCAAACGGTCTCTCGTTTGGGGAACCCGCTAATTGAACATCTGGGAGGACTGGATCCGAACAGTACGTCTCGTGTTGCAACTAGGCTAATCTTTGCTGATGCCTAACAACCTCTGGATAGAAGAGTCACTCACGAAGAGAAACTAGATCCCTAAATCTTAAACGGCTTGAGACAGCTGAAATTAGTGACAAAAGAGGTAACGGACCAATAACCCAACTATGAAAAAACAGACGAAGTTGGAATTCCAAATAGCAGAAGCTTTTAGAAGTAGGATTTGCGATTTGCTGCTCAAAATAGATCTTCAAATCAAGAGTCCTATCCAAGTAAATTACGTGAGGTCTGCAAATCAGACATTCTCAGAATTAACGGGTTTTACAATGGCAGTCCAATGCTGTATTAAATGAACAATAGATTCCTGCAGAACCGCTACGTTAGTGGTTAAGATTTCAAAAAATAAATCCCGCTACCTCAGTAGGTACTTTGAGTCCTGTTACTTTAAAGCACTACAGACCTTATGGGTCTAGGGTACTAGATAAGTTAAGAGAGAATGGGCTCGCTTTCTTATGGGACAAACCAGTTAAGCTGTTGCTAAAACCAGGTCTAAACCAGATATGCTGTTGCCTAAACCAGGTAGGCTGTTGCCTAAACCAGGTAAGCTGTTGCCAACATACCTGGAATTAGCATCTGCCGCCGGAAATAACAGCTACGTTTTGTCCACCGACGCAAATGGCCTTGAACAACGTTTTTGGACCCCTATGTTAAATCCCATAAGAAAGTGAGCCCATTCTCTCTTCTGTTTTATTACATTCCCATATTGCGCTTCTTGTTTCCAGTCCTGTACTCTTATGCGTCTTGCATCTTCCTCTGCTCTCTCCAACCATCTTGTCCTTGATCTTCTTTTTCTTTTCCTGCCTATGGGTTTCTTACTCAATACAATTTTCGGCATTCTTCTGGCATTCATTCTGCCTATATGTCTCAGCCATCTTAACCTCTGTGCCTTTAAATACGATATGATGTCTGGCTTCTTGTATTCTTCGTAGACTTCTTTGTTTGTTCTTTTCCTCCATCCGTTCTCGGTATTTTTTCCTCCTACTATGCTTCTCAGTATTCGTCTCTCCCATTTACCCAGTATATCCTGCTCTAATTTGTTAAATACCCATGTTTCACAGATATATGTCGCTGTTGGTCTAATTACAGATTGGTAACGCAAAAAGCTCAACGGTTTTTGCAATGGCAGTCGAGTTCGCTAAATATTTTGAATTCTGCTCCAACACTATGTTATAAATGAACAGTAGATCCCTACGGAACCGCTATGTTAGTGCTTAAGATTTCTAAAAGAAAAATTCACCCACCTCAGTACTTTGAGTCCTGCTATTTAGGCAGAATTTCAACCACTAAAGTGCAACGCTCCATATCGTGGTGGCAACACAACAGACTCAAATATACGTTGAAGATTTCGAGTACTTGGTTCCTTGGGACATGGTGAGGGGAGGCATTATTATTCTTGACTATGCTTAATAGAATAATTGGATTGTAGAAGACATAGTTCCATTTGCAAAAAGCAATTTGGCAAGGCTCTGACTAAGATTAAGAGAAATACAGTTCTAACACCCATCGAATACGGTGGAAATAACTACACAAGCTATCCTCACAGTGTTACTGAATGTATTAAAAAGCAGCTTCCACAGCAAGAAGGTTGAGAAGCTTATAATGATCAAGCTAGATAAACATTTCCAAAGGGTCCATGGGTTGCAGATGAGGAGTTTGTCTTAGCAGAGAAGTAACTAAAATGACAGGAGCCTCCAGCAAGAAATAGGCAGCATCAGTAGAACTAGATATTAGAAATGACTTCAATTCTGTATCCTCAGATGAGGTATTCCAAAATTTGTAAGCAATATTATTGAAGATAATCTACTAAGGATTCTATTCTATCTTAGGATTAACATGGAAGTGAATTTTGACTGCCGTAAGTAGGTGATGTTCAAAGTTAACAGACGCCCATAGTCTGGCAGTTGTGAGAGAGAAGCCATATATGTAATTTTTTGGTTAAGGCAACATGTTAGCAACAAAAACTTAAAGAACTACATTAAAGCAAAGTTAGTGAGATGGCATGGGATTACTTTGGAGACGTTCTTAACGAACTTCAGACTATCTGTTTTGAGTTAAGGAATTAAGTTCCTAATCTTTCCTGTATTGCTCCAAACTATCGAATACCAAAACTGAAATGACAATGCATACCATTTGCACCAGGTTATTTGGCATGCCATCAGGAGTCGTGCAAAATATGTTTGTTCAGTTCTATATTATTATGTACTTGCTCTTCTGTGTTTTTTTTTGAAAATTATTGTCGTTTCAAACTGCACAATGTTGTGTTCTTGGTGGGTACCAAGAGAGCTTAGCCATACGCTTCCTGCGAAACGTTTAAAAATGACTTAGGTAGTTTAAATTTACCCCCAGATTTAAAGCCAACAACCTCTTAGACGAGATTATGAAGTGGTAGAGAAAGAATCATCTTTAACTCTACAACATGATCTGTTGTTTGGGTTGGAAAATTTAGCACTGTTCTAAGAATTCTGGAGCTTTTTGTCTTAGTAAACTAACTAGATTTTCTTTATTGTTGGATATCTTTCCTTAATTCCTTTCTTTTTTGTACAATTGGGAACGCACGCTAGCTACGACACATGCTGTATATAGATTTTATATCTGTAGTGTAACTAAAATCAATAAAAAAAGAAACGAACCAGTGTGAGCAGAATGGTTATCAACCAGAGCTCTTGCGGTCACCCTCCTTCTCAACCTACCTACAATATAATTGCAAATACACCTACAAATCTACAATGTATGTCTAGGCAATTATACGTCCATAATCTTGTATAAATAAGTATATAGAAAAGGATAAGGCTGAGAATGACATCTGTGTCCTTTCACATCTATCCAACTAGGCTCCGCTTTACCTCCCGCCAACACAATACCAGAAAATATGTCTTTGAGACGATGGACGACCACCACACTCTGTTGTGATACAGTTCTTTGTCGGTATTTCATCTTAGGTGGCGAGGTTGGTTACCCGTGTGTACGGCTACTATACCTCGAATTGAGTTTTTATGAGAAGATTCCGAATCGACTTAGATTTATTTGTCAGTTTTGTGCGAAGAGGGGTACTTAAATTTTTTTTTATTGGACCATTATACATCGTGAAGACGACTTATTTAAAAGCGTCCGAAACGATATAAAATCTCGGTGAGCGGGATAAGGAGACGTAGGGGAAGGCGATTTTTATGGGTTTCTTTTAACTGCCTTTCAGAAATATTGCTCCATATTTATTGTGGATGTATGTGAATATGTGATAAAATGGGAATTTAAAGGGTCGTGCGGAGTGTTTTTCCAATCGGAAATGTGGATATATAGATGAGATATCACGTAATAAAAGCTGTCTCTAATATTTAGAAGATATTTCATTATCTTAAGTATTGTTTGATGAAAGAGGAATTTGGCTTGAAGATAAATGATGTCGTAATACTTAAATTGAAAGTAATTAAATTCCGGGATATCTCTAGTATTTGTTTAGTCTGAATTATAGTTACTTTATGGCTTTATGTGTTTATTGAAGAAATAATTTCCTAGTGGAAATTTTATAAATCAACTGATCAGAGTTTTACATCTACCAGTCACACATTGATTGATTTAAAGGAAAAATTAGGAAGTTATCGAAATAATTTGTTTCTAAATACAACCCTGTTTATTTTACTCATTTTCCATTTCTAATTATCATTTAATAAATGCTCTGCTAGCATTCTACGACAGATGGGTTATTGACATCGTAAATCACCTTAAGCATGCTAAATAATTTCGGAAATGCCCTCTCTTTTACACAACAACAGAACACAAACATCACCTTCCCCGCCTCAACAATAAGACAGGCATCGGTCCTAGGTGAGCGTACTTATATATTATACATCTTGTTCTTTGTGAGTGACACGTCCGCCGAAATTCTTCTATTGTTACGTCACGCATTTCTTTGACGTTTTTACGGACTTTACGTCGTGTCGGATGGGTTTGCGAAAAAAGAATGCGATTAATTTTATCTCCTGGCGTTATTAGGGGTCCCAAATCGTAAATAATCAGTTCGTTATCACTCTCCGTCCGACGAATAGATGACAGCTTGTACAGGGATGTCTGTATTGGAAGGAATTTGTATTGGGAGGTGATAGGAGAGAAATGCTGGAAAGAACTGAGGGAGGAAAAGACGATTTTATGTATTGGTAGACAAATAAGTTTCTTGCGAGTAGTTATGGGAATTGTTTATTGGTTATCAGACGTGATAATGTTTGACAACCTTAAGACCCCAAGCTGAAACGATGAAAATTTAAAAACTCACTACAGTCAGAACTACGAACAATGTGGATAATGGGTAACACTTCAGAAATTCAATTAGCTTCGTGCTATAAATATAATTTAAGCATTTCAATAATTGAAATTAATTTGATAGAACCAACTTTAGAGCCAGTGCTGCGGCAAACTGGAAAACAATAATTAAGCATCATAAGACTTTGCAAATTGCAACATTTTACATATCTTCTAACTCTCAAACGGAAGATGCAACACCACCAAAAGAAACAACGAAAATCAGAATCGAGAACAATGAATACGACAAAAAATTATTTTTTGAAAATTATTTTTACCAGTATTTCCACCATCTCCTCGAACCACGAATGAACCATCGTAGTTGCTGATGCTGATTTCTGGTTGAATGTGAGGGTAATGAGACTACTGATAGCCTGGCAGGAATCCCAACTCACTGGGGTAGAGTCATTATGTGATCGTCTCGTTATGAGTGGAAACGCTCGTCCTTGTTCAACACTTCAAAAGTAAGACAATCGAAAATACTCAGTTTAATTGGAAAACAAGGAAGCAGCAAAGCATGTGTGACTCCGCGGTGATAGCCTAAAAAGAGGTATCCACCACCTCTACCAGAACCATTTGGACCTAGCTGCCCTTAGAACTATAGTCACAAAGAAGATACTAAGGTGCATCAGAAGCCATAAAAATAATTTGGTCTGAAATATTAAGGATACTCGCCATAGATCTTACAGATCATAGTGAAAAGAGGTATTAAATGCCTAAATGACTCACTTTCTAATCTAACCCATAAGGAAATACGTTATGGACGATGTGTGGGGCTCCATTACGGTGTGTGCAATGTGCTTACTGTTAACGCACTAAAACCTCCTGTCTCACACAAAATTTTTACAACCGTACCCAGAACCGTCTTCGAACATCACATCATCAGGTACGACTGGCGGGCTATCTCCCTTTAGCTCTCCACCCTTTCCTGATCCTGATATTGCCTCATGCGTTCCTCCGTCTCCTTTTGGGCCATGATATCCTTTATCATGGTATGTTCAGATTCCTAAATGGATTTGCTTTTCGTCATTGTAGGAACGAGGGTCTCCGATATTAAATCGTTTCTTATCTTCGTGTAGGTGGCTCTCATGAATTCACCCCATCTAGGACATTCAGAGTAGAGTACCATAGTATGCATGACGCTGCACAGAACAGACCGCCTGCAGCTGCCTGGTCCTCCAACTCTGGGCATTAATCTGGACAGTCTTCTCTGTCTTGGCAACTGTCTCTACTGTATGCTGTCTGAAATTTAGCTTGTCGTCTATGATCACTCCCAAATAGGTGACCTATCTAACTGGAGTTATTCTTACTTTTTTGAGGTTAGAAAAAGCATTGTCCCTTCTCCGGCTACCTCCTACTATTACAGCTTCCGTTTTCTGTGGTACAAGAATTAGTTTGTGTTCCTTAATCCCCGTTGCCCTTTCCATCAGTGTGCTCTCGTCTACCGCTCCCAGTATCAATGCCAGATCGTCTGAAAAGGCTAATCTAATAAAAGAAATACGATTATTATCGAAAATAAATATAGGAGTGATGAAAACGAAGCTAACCTTTACAACTAAAGAAGGAATAATAGCTCAGCTCCACAAAAATTGTACCAGATGCTCTCCTGATAATCCACTAAGTTGATTCATATTTCTTTCGCAAAATTTCGAGTGTGGGCCGCCAGTGAGGCACAACATTAATCAATTACAGGATTCCTCCATTCATCTTAAAGAAAGAAAAAACCACAAGAAAAAAAACGATTTCCCTAGTGACAATATTGGCAACGAATACTCCAAATAATGCAAAATTGGGAGCTGGCGCCATAATGTTGACCTCATATCGTTACCTCTATAACCAAACCATTATATGATTTCTGTCACTGGAAATTTTGCGACTAAAGGTCAAAACTGGATTATATATAAGAGGAAAGAAAGATCTCAGAAGACTGTGTAAAATAGGAAGAGAAGAAGACCAAAAGCCTAATGTAAAATAGTTGTGTAGCACTAAGAAAATCAAGGAATGTTGAAGACAAAAAGTAGACAAAATGCGATTTGTCAAAGACCTTGACATTACTGGACGCTGCATTTTGTTGACAGAAATGTGGACTAAAATATTAAGAAACTACTGATTGTGAGAATGCTGCATGTAAAAAGCGGTAACATTGAGAATGATGCATTTCCATGTCTATAAAATCAGTTTTTTTAGGTTATTTCTGCACCTAACTAAATTTTATTTCTTCCAATAAATCAATATATAATTTTTAAAGAAATCTCAATAATAAACGCATCAGTAATATTTTTGAAAAAATGCAAAATCACTACTTTTATACAAAATTGCGTATCATTATCTTTGCACCTGTTGAAAATCACAAAGCAACCCCACACCACCGTAACAATTATTTCTAACAACTAACAAGAAGGTATTATCGGCACCCATATCCATAGGTTGTGCCACGTTAAATTCTAATCCGGCTTTGAACAGATGACGTTCAAAGCGCATTATTTGCCGTCTAATTACACCAAACACAATAATAACTGTAATCCTTTTCGTAAACAAAGGACTTTCCTAATGCAAAGCACCTCATTTAAGTATGGTTGTTTAAGTGCCGGTCTCTAGTTATATAGATATAGGATAACATAAGGCGGTCTCGTTGGAAGACACAAGAGAGAGAGATGCCTTCAAAACGACTCACAATCAGTAGGTTACGAAGTCAGGAGTCGAGACTAATAAATCAGCCGGTTCACACTAGAGGCGCTAGTGTTCCAAAACAGGCGCCTACCATATCCCTTCGCGCATAAACCTCACGTGTATGCCGAACATTTTTTTGTAGCTTCATCGTTTACCTTTAGTACGTTTGCGGCCGAACCTGAAACTATTAAAAAAGAAGAAGGAAAAAAAGAAGTCGGGAAACAATTATCGCTTGGAAGTTAACCATAGGAAATTCCAACGTTCTGTTTTCTTTTGTATCGGAGGCGGTGTGCTGCCAAAATTGATTAGATAAAGTTTAATTAAGGGAATGATATAATGATTCTGTGATAGAGATTGCGTTGTCAAAGGTGCATGATGAATTGGATGTTGTAGAAAAGGTAACAAATTATTCAGCAATAAAAACTGACAGATGTATCTGCAGCGGGATCCTGCTGGTTGCAGAATAATTCTTGATTTTTTTTAAGTTAAAAGTTTAAAGAGCAGAATGTGCATAATTAAATGCAAAACGAATTTTTGTGTCTGTGAAGATTATTATATTTCTTAAGAGAGATGTGACATCATGTTATTTAATAGTAAACAAGTTTTAGCCGCCAAAACTGTAATAAGTATTTATTTATAATCCTAACTAATAGTGTAACTAATGAATATAATTTGCCTGATTTGACAACTGTTGGGACTGTCAATTCTCTTTAAAAGTTGACAACTGTCAAAATTATTTTTACCGTAGTGGAGGAAGCCTATTAGTGTTATGATAAATTTGAATCTTATTGAGGACATGAAGTATACTTCCCATTTTATCTTATTTTCGTGATATTTGTTCCACTTTTAGGTCAATTACAACACTCTAATTCGAATAAAGATCAAATTTCTTCCAAAACCTTTACAATATAATTTGGTTTTCGTTACAACTTCGTAAGTGGAATAAAATTGACATTTAATTCGGGTCAAATAGTAATAATAAATAAATAACTAGCCATGCCTATCAACAAAGAAATTCAGTGATATATAGGATTATGTTTACAATATACTGGACAATTTAAGATATTTTTGAAATGTAAATTTATAATCATAAGAATAATGATCCTTATGCATTTTTTTGTAAAGTTCTAACAATTCTGTTCAAGGACTAGGGATGAACATGGCAAAGAAACCTAGTCAAGAGCTTAATTTGATAAAATTCAGGCATGATTAGGTGATTAAATTATTATAAATAATACTTAAATTTTCTATATTTGTTCTAAAATTGACCACCTTATTTTCTTTTTTAATGTATGTATATCATTTCATATATCAATCTCTTTTTATAACTATTTGCTTTCTTTAAAATCCTAACATTTTCAAAATCAAAGTGATGTCGTAATTCTTTAGAATGCTTAGACAAAGCAGTTTCCGCAGTTATGTTATGTGTTACAGTGTATTGATGATTACAAAGTCGTTTTTTAAGTATTGTCTAGTCTAACCTACGTAACATTTATCACAGTCTTTGCATTATAATTTCTATAGGACATTACTTTAATTTTCTTTTTTAATCTTAGTTTTTAAATTTGTAAATAACTGTCTGATATTGTTTGGTGTAAATGTAATGTTTTTATCTGATTTTTTAAATTCGTATTTAATTTTGTCACTTAAGTCGTTGATGTATGGAATTGTGTGATATATTTTACTATTTTGTTTAGTGCCTGTGTTGTATATTTTGTGTTCCTTTTTTTATTAGTTTCTCGTAAAATTCCTTTGGATAACTATTTTTGTCTAGAATTGATCTAACTTTGCTTAAATTTTCTTTCCTAAAATCAGGATGTGGTAATTTAATAGCCTGGTCAACTAAATTTATTAATTACGCTTTTTTTTTAATTTACCGAAGTGTTTGAATAATAGTTGTCTGTTGCTACTAGTGCCTTTTATGTAGCAATGTGTTTTTATGTTCATGTTATTATGTATTATTTTAAGATTTAAAAAATTTATAGAGTTTTAATTTCCTTTTTCAAACAATTTTAATCTATCATGATAGGAAGTAAATGTGTGTATAACATGATCAATTTTACCTAACGGTATGCAACATATGCAATCATCTACATCTACCGCTTGTAAAATTCAACATGACAATTTAGTTTACTTAAAGAATCTTGCTCAAGATCCTCCATTACTAAATTTGCTATTACAGCAGATAATGGAGAACCCATTGCAGTTCCAAAAATTTGTTTGTATATGTGTCTTTGTATTGAAAATATTATGTTTTTCCGTAGTCCTTGAACAGAATTGTTAGAGTTTGACAAAAAATACATTGATATAAGAATCATTATTCTTATGATTATAAATTTACATTTCAAAAATATCTTAAATTGTCCACTATATTATAAACATAATCCAATATATCTCTGAATTTCTTTGTCTCCGGATAATTTTGTTGATAGGCATCGCTAGTTATTTATTTATTATTATTATTTGACACGAATTAAATGTCAATTTTATTCCACTGACGAAATTGTAACGAAAACCAAACTATATTGTAAAGGTTTTGGAATAAATTTGATCGTTCCTCGAATTAGAGTGTTGTAATTGACCTAAAAATGGAACAAAAGTGTATCAGCAAAATAAGATAAGGTTAAAGAGGTCATAAAAATACATATATTACCATTTTATTACGATCCAGTTTTATGTAAAAGATATGGTTCCCAAAATACATCTTTAAATAATTCTGTTGGTTTGTTAGTTTCAACAAAGGTGGTTTCATTTACATTCACACAATATTGAAAAATAGGTTTCAGAAAATCAGATTTAAAATAAAGTTGGTAAAATCAAACCAACAACATTGTTAGCTGAATGACCCAAAAATATCGAAATATTTGTTTACCAGTGATTAAAATTTTAAATTTAAGTATACAACAATTATATTTAAATTATATATCAAAATGGAGGTTTAGAAAATTAAATGAGATAAACGCAATGGATATTAAACATTGTTTTCACTAACAAATATTTATTATACGAAATAGCAGAAACATGAAGCTGAACTTTCTGGTAAGATCACCCATGTAGCAGAAACAACTCGATATAAATATAAAAATGTGTCCTCAAATGAAAGACGTTTGGAAGATTACAACAAAACTTTTTTAAAAGAGATCTTCGAAAAAAAAACTGCACACAGACATAGATTGTGTTCTTTATATCCTATATTTTTTTTGGCCTCCTGTTAGCTACGATTATTAGTCGTATTTGTATTTTTTTTAATAGAGAAAAGGGAAAATCTTACAGAATGATATTGGTCATGACTCCTATCAGATTCCTACTGACTAAAAAACCTCTCCTCTTTTGGCATTTCGTCCGTCCACGCATTTCATCAGTGTGATGCCGTTTAACGATGCTCATTTTCCTTCGTTCCTACTAGAGATCTAATGGCTTTAAGTATATACATGCTGCGTGTTTTCCCGACATTAGTACTACTCTGTAGCAGTCTTGTAATATTAAATGGGTAAGAATTGAACTAACTAAATGGATGTCATTGTGCTCTTTCGTTAAGGGTGTAGATGACGTTCTAAAAGGAACTCCGTTGATCAGATTTAAGATTTTACTTTGTAGTATTTCAAGTCACATGATCTGACAAAATGGGCTTTCGAAAAGTATAATGAACGAAAATCTTAATCTTCGGTATTACGTATGAGAGACTGATTAAGAAATAAGCCTTAATATAAAACTTACTTGTTCCACAAAAATTTGACATCTAGCAGAAGAAGTTGCCTCTCTCTAGTTCATCAACTAATTTCGAAGTAGAACCACCACCTCCTCCAAACCAACAACGACAAACCATTTTATGACAGTATGACGCCATGTATGTAAATATAGTTCTTTCGTTGGATCTTTGCCGATACCTCTTTCGTTATCCATTATAAGCTAAGCTACACGATTATATGTTCTTCTTGACTAACCTGGAATTTAGAAAGAAACAGAGAATGACAGGTTTATCTGATTCGACTAGATTCGTAACGAAAAAATGGCGGAAATTCATGACGTACCGGCTAAGATCCAACAAAAGAACTATACCTGTGTCTTCGGCATTCTATGTATGGGGCCCCAGATAACATTGGAGGCTAGATACAAAAAGGGATCCTTGAGGGATACTAGATCTAATGGATCTAATAAAAAGATGTTGAAACCAATTTTCTGCGTTCTATATATCAAACCTTATACAAAACGGTGTCAAAAGATTATATCCAAAATCTTTGGATTTTCAAAACCGATTCACATGCTTAAAACCAATTTTTAGTGCAGGAAATCTGCACAGAAATCTTCCCCGGCTGCAATTTTTATTAATCTTTGAGTTAATGCAATTTGCAAATTCCGTTGCAAGGGTGTGGTACAACTTTACTTTAAATTCAGCAGTTTTTGGAGTTGTAGTTAAGTGGCAATTCACGTGAAATTGTCAAAAGAGGTGGCAAACTTCCTGTCCTAGTGTAGACCAGCTTGTTTGTAGCTTTGAGAGGAAATGAAGCTGACGTTTTTAATTTAAATGTAGCACTCAGTCAGGCGTTCTTTCTTGGTATTTGTCTTGTCTAGAACTACCAACTTCCTTCGTCAAAGAAAAAGTAAAATATACTAAATGGTAGGAGGTAGTTCCAAAAAAATGCAGGCAACTTTAGCTTTAGCTGCAATTGTGAAAATTACAAAAAATATGTGCTTAGAAGCATAGGGCTACATATTCCATGGTATTTAGTGTAATTTAAAGACTTTCACGTATGTGTATAGAGATGAAGAAGCATCTACATAAACATGTTATCGACAAGTCTTAGTGTGCATCTATACACACATACATCTTAGTGGGTTACTTTTAGATAATCTTTTATATTCACATCATACAGTACTCCAACACAATAAGCAACAACGATTATAATACCAACCCTGAAAATACCTTTAGTAGAAACCGACCTAAAAAGATCACATTAAATTATAATCCACTAAACTAACCGTATTTTGAGTATTATCTTGCTTAACCCAAAAGATCCCATCGTAGTATTTTCCTCCTGTTTGCAGCAAATATCCCGTATTTAGTACAGTCTGTTAAACATTAAATGCTCCTTAAAAATAAATACTCGATCATTAATTGCCGATGAGATAAAAATCTTCTATAACTCATTTAGCTACAAACATAAAATAGCAACATTTTATTTTACTGAATTTTAGCCGCATAACATATAAATTAACTAGATGCCATTTATCATCCAACTTACTGTACATTCGCAAACAATACAGAAGCATGTTAGGAAATAATGACATATTCGAACAGGCCAAGATGTCAACAGCGTTAGAAACGGTACAATGGTGATTTGCAAATGGCCTTGCAGAAAGGTATTCAGGTGATGCAGTCGTTCGTGAGAGATTACGGCCAAGGACCGTTGTGTTAGTACACTGTCCGTTCCCCCGATATCAATTCTTGTCGGTATATATCCGTTTAAAGAATGTACCAGTCCGATGGTCCAGAAAATTATAATGGCCTTAGATGTCATTGTTAACAGATAAGCCGAGCAAGATTTTTAGGATAAATACTATTTATTAGCCGTGTGTTTACTTGTTGTAGTGAACACCAATGGTATTAGAGTTTTTCTTCGACGTTATCCGTATTTATTGTGTAGTTTACGGATATTTTCTGGGTAGTTATCTTTATGGTCTATTTAGCATTCTTTAAATTTTGCATTGTTACGCGAATCTCACTCGACCTAAATAATTTTTTCGACGCAAGAATTTCTTTAAATAAAAAAAAATGTACAAAAACTTTTATGATTAGCTGTACATTTATATACTAAATATAGGGTATATTGTCGTTCCCAAGCGTGGAAAAATAAATAAAAGGGTTATGGTAGAATGATCACCGGTAGCTCTACGCCACCGCCAACCGTATTATACTTGCGTAGAGGTAACTACGTGTAGACTTAAATACGTGATGAACGAGAAATTCCACGTCTTTTCACCTTGATGGACACATTCTCATCTCACTCCCTTTCTCACTTCCAATACAAATATTTTACAAATCATGAAACGGCCATTAAGCGGGACGAATTCCTTTTTAAACGAACGGACCACCTACAACACGCCGCCTCACAATAAAAGGCTCGAAATTAAACCGAGGACGAGGCACGTCCACCAGACTACGTCCACTGCTCTACCGATACCGGCCTGTCGACACATTCTAATTTGGTGTTTTGTCGCAGTTTCTCCAGTGTACCTTTTTTCTCGTTCATGATGTCCTCCTTTTAGGCAAATTAGGCTTTCGTCTTCTTTAGATGTTTCAGTTTGTGGTATTCCGTGACATGGAATTTAAAAGAAAGTTAAATTCGTTTTATAACAAAAGAATATCTTATCCCAAATTTTGACATTTATAAGCATGCTTTGTAGTGTTACTTGGCCATGATAGATGGAGCTGTGGTCACTATTCTAGTACCGTTTCTCGACGCATTTTTCGAGGCGTTTAAGGCTTTATTCTTACGAAGGTTGGTGTTACAATTACTAATGCATCAATATAAAATATTTTAGTACCAATAAATACCGACAGAACAAGACAGAAATGAACCAAAATCAAATTCAATCTTGAATATGTAAATACTGCAAACAATACTCGGGATTGAATTTCCAGGAATTTCTCAAACATAAGGTATGCACACGCTCCTCATTCCTCCACACCTACGAGGAAATATGTTAGGAACGGGGAGCGTTTTTCTCGCACCTCCTCTTCTGACTTTTACAACGAACGCTCGCTGTCGGCCGGTCAATCCTATCACAGCCCGTTGTTTCTGACGTCGCAAACGGTGAATTTTAATGAAAACGACGAGAAACCCCGTTCGGTAAAAAGAGAAAGGACTAGAATCGACACTAGTCATCGTTTTGGTATTCGTACTATGAGAAAATTCCGCGTCTTGTGTCTCCCCCTTCGAGTAGTACTCGCGATCGTGCTCGTTCTCTCTCCTGTGCCTCTTACTTTCGCTATTATTGTCGCATATGTATACATATTCCTGTCGAGATGGAGTTGCGTAAAAATGACCGTATGGCGTGTCGTAAATTATGCGTTTGCATCGGAATTTTTGTTACTTCCTTGTCGTGTGACTACGAAAATAGATATTGAAAGATATTTTATTCTCGTGCTCGTTCTCTTTCTCTGTGGATACTAGACGATGAATGTGCGTTATATAACTGTTCTAGTGATCCAATTATGAACTGGTTATGAAACTGCGATAGATATATGAAAGTCTCTAGGGTTTGCTTTGGTGAAAGAATTAGGTGCATAGTACAGATCGTCAGCTAGCATTTTATGCTGCTCAACAAACATTGATATATGTTTTAGTTCATCCCATCAGAAACTCTAATCCTAATTCTTATTTAGAAATTGTCTTTAAAGTTATGAGTGGAAGATCGTCCCGTTTTTCAATAAGGTTTTTACCAATTGTCAAATGTTTGACTTCATTTCTTCTGCATTGGGCATATGACATATGGGTGCGGCTGTAATATAAGAATGGTTCTAGTTTTAATTTTAGGGAACAGTATATGGAGAAATACATATCGTCTTCAATTGAATTGCATCAAACTTCTCACTACACTGAATTTTAGCCAATTGCTCTTAAAAGACCTCGTTTGCCGAAAATCAGTTAAGCAGTCTCAGTCTGAGGTTGCTCATAAAAATTCTTTTGCAGTTCTTTCTCTGTTTTGGATAAATATCGAGGGTTTTTGCAATGACGAAAGCTTTTATGTAGCCCTACAAACATCTTCGCAAGGATCTCTGGCTAACTTGTGAGCAAATTCGTTTCCACTGACCCCACAATGGAGTTGCACGCACTTTAACACGATGTTGTGCAGGTCTGCCAATCGTTCCAATTTCCTGTAGTACCCCAATTTCATAGTGGAATTAATTTTGACAGCCTGCAGAGCCATGAAGTCAGCTTATCCGTTAAATAGCATTTTGGCCAATTCACTATCCCCTAGCTAGCTATTTGATCAAATACCTTTATAAGACGGGAGCTTTTATTCCAAATATTGGTGTAACGTTGTAATGGGTGTCCCAAAATTAACGCAAGATTTGAATTTGCCGCCATGTGTGGAGTAAAGTGTTGATAACCCTGCAAAAAACAATTCGACAGCTGACAGTTGAGGGTTAGTAAAAATTGAGCGTTACACGATAGAACAACGTGTATTCATTATTGAACAATAATTTCAAAAATAATGAAAGCTTGGCGTCCGCAGTTCGAAAATTTCATTCAAAATATGGTCGGAATAGTGTTTTAATTTCGTCAACTGTGAAGAGATTAATTTAAAAATGTAGGGAGATCGGATCTGTTGGAGACGGCAAACACACTGGTCGTCTAAAAACAAGCCGTTCAAATGTCAAAATTGAAGCAGTGCGTGAGAATGTCGGTGACAATCCAGGAACCTCAATTCGGCGTCGTGGACAGGAATTGCAAATTTCAAGAACCTCTCTACAGCGTATACTCACTAAAGATCTGTGTCTCCATGCTTACAAAATTCAATTAACACAAGAACTGAAGCCTAATAACCATGCACAGCGAAGAGAGTTCGTTGAATGGATTATTGAACATCAACAAATGGATGCTGATTTTTCGAGCAATATCATCCTAAGCACATTTTCACCTTGATTGCCGCTTTTGGCGATTGAGAACCCACATGTGATTGTCGAAAAACAAATGCATCCACAATTTGATGATTTTGGGCTCTAGGCATAATTGGACCATACTTTTTTGAAAATGAGGCTGGTAAAGCAGTGATTGTTACTGGTACTCAATATCGCGACATGATAACACAATTTCTTCTGTCGAGATTAGATGATATTGATGTGGCCAATATGTGGTTTCAACAAGACAGTGCCACATGCCATACAGCCCGTGAAACAATTCAATTACTGCATGGGACATTTCCAGGTTGTGTACTATCTCGTTTCTGTGATCAGAACTGGCCCCCTAGATCGTGTGATTTAACATCATTAGATTTCTTTTTATGGGGTTATTTGAAATCACAGGTCTATGTCAATAAACCCACAACCACCGGTGCATTAAAGGAGGAGATTCAACGATACATCAACGATATTCAGCCACATTTATGCAGAATGGTCATGCAAAATTTCGACAAACGACTGCGTATGTGAATGGAAGGCACAATAATAACGATATCCCGACTTAACCTCCCTAGATTTCTTTTTATGTGGATACGTGAAATGAATTGTCTATATTATGCCTCTGAGACCACCTGATATAGAAATACGCATAAGAAACGCTTTTGAAGCTTTAACCCCACAGATGTTGTTCAGAGTTGGCAGGGGTTTTCAAAAACGAAAATGTAAGTGTCTGGAAATGGATTGTCGTACTATAAATTACATTCTAAGCTTCTGAATACTTGTTAAGATATTCTTCATTATTATTCTTATACATAATTCTAAATCATCTGACATTTTTAAATACCACAGGCATCTAGATGCATACATTAACAATTAAAAAACACCAAATCGTACAAAAAAAACTATTATTTTGCGTATTCTGTAAAAATACAAAGACTTTGGTATTGATACCATTCGATAGATAATTAAAAAGTACATTTCCTGGTAAGTTAAAAAATATGGCGTCCTATTTAAATTAATCAAGTTATAAACACTTAAAGTTCTTACTTGATCACTTTTAATTTTTGGACACCCTGTATAAGATGGCAACTTTATTATAATTGAGATATAAAATATGATCAATTGGTACACTTCATTGTAAATTTCGCTTCCATAACTTAAATACTTCTTAAGTATTTAAAATCTGCAAATACGATTTGATTTGGAGAAACTTCAAATTACCGCAAAAACCGTAAGGTTTAGGCATTATAAACCTTATTAAAACAGCCACCTATTTTGATCGGAGAATCCAAAAATGCAATAACATTCATAGTGTTCCATTAAAAAAAACACAACTTTGATACTTCTAGAGCTTTTGGGACACCCTGTATAGTATGAAAATAATTTTAAAAAGTACCCGTAATAGACCTGCATATATCCCACAAACGAAACTTTTTGAAAGCCACGTATTTTCGCCACAATATTCCGTGCCGTATAGCGTGAATAACCCTGTATAGGGCGCTCGAAAAGAAACAGGACAAAACAACAGTAAACGAAGGAAATTTCTGTGTATCAACTAGCCACCACTAAATAACGTACAGTAACATGGAGGTAAACTGAATAAGTAAAGTTCACGATTGAATGGTTCAATCTCCATCCGTAGGTATTGAACAATAAATGATCGAAGAAAATCTTATCGAACACGTAACAAGGACTATCCAGCAGCAACATCAGGAATCTAGTTCAAGACTTTTAATAGTACAGGCAGAATCTGATGAGCATTAAAATATTTCCAAAATTGATTGAAGTTGGTAACTTTTTATTTTATAAAGGAAAAGAAAAACAAATGATACAGAAGCCTAACCATAAAACTTGCCTAAATCTATGATAATTTCCGTTTCTAATATGCTCATAATTTCTAAATTTAAAACCATCCAGTGCGCGTTTTAATATTCGGCCGGCAATGAATAGCTCACAACACGATTTATAAACTCGTCTACATGTTCTAACATGTCCACGAGCACATCGAGGACAGTACGGCGCTGCACGGAGTTACGGCAGTCGTCAATTCGAGACGAGACGTTGATGAAGATCACATTTCGCTGCAGACAATCCGAATACACGCCCGCAGCAACCACATAGATACAATTCCTGCAGATCCGTCGGAGTATCTATCACCACGATGTTACGTATGCTCGTATGGCGACGAACCATAAATCAGTGACGGCCCCGATGACATAAAGATTGATAAGATCTAGTATGCGATGCTATTCAGTGGCATAGAAACATGCTAGGAACGCGTCCGTACGAGGGTCGCACCGGAATTGATCGCTGGTAGAATTGAAATTGGCGTATTTTAGATGCGAATGATTTAGTTATATACGTCGTGTGCTATGTAAACTGTTCTAAATTGGTTAGACGTTGTAGAAATGGTAAATATCTGTCTCAGATATATTCCAGCCAGATAATATTTATTTGTTTTCTCTCTGTCGCTTTTCTTTTAAATCTAAAATACAATTATCGGAGATATTTTCTTGAATTTTAATTACTCAAGATTTCAAACGAGTCACTAATTAATCCTACAAGTCTATTTCATCTTTACGACGGTTTAGAAAACCTCGATTCTCACAGAAAAAAAGAGACCAGCATGTTTCTTCAGGGCCGATCCTTATATATACATACCTCACAATGCGATCAAATTAAGACGTCGCTGGATGGACTTTGACGTTTTATCGCGGTAGAAAGAATGTCCTCTAGTCAGGTAACCTGCCTTATCGGCCGATCGCGAGATCGAGAGTGAAATGTTTCTCTCAAACAAAACACGATCAAGGATAAATATGTGTGAGATCGTGCTTGTATTAGCTTTAACTTTTTAGATTGACGAAAGCGCATTAATAGATGTGTGCATTGTGGATAGCACGGATAAGAACAGGCTCGGAAAAAAAGAGGTTCGGGAGAAAGATGATAGGCGTCGAGATTTGTGGAAAGGTACCGAAAAGGAATTAATTTTATTTGAATTCTGGGTGTCGGTCGCGTTTCTCTCTGTGAGAATCTTCGAGGCGAATAATTAAGCGACTTTATGTATAGATTGGAAGCGGCGCGGATTGGGTGAGGAGGAGGAAGGGGAGGGTAGTCACTTGCTGTAGTAGAAAATTCAATAAAGCGTTCTCTCGAAAGCTAATTTGGTCTGGCTTTGATTTTGAAACGCATGAATGAGTACGGAGGGAATTTATTTGAAAGTATTGTGACGTTAAGCGTTGAGGTTTATTTCTATCGAGCGAGTACTTAATTGTGTTAAAAAGGGGGGTAGGTTTTGAAAGCGGATTGGTAGAAAAGGGCACGCATGTTAAAATTTCAATATACATAATCCGTATTAATGTGCGAAAAAAATAATAAAAAAAGTTTTTGGCTAATGGAGAACGAAGCCAAACTGTTAATTTGCTAAGTGCATCGAGAAATAACATTTTGCAAGTGATATTTTTTCTTTACAGTAAATTTCAACTAAATAGGATGACTGATCAAAGAAGATTTACCACCAATAAAGAAGAGCAATTAGCTACAAGTAGGTAAACTACCTCTGTCCCAACTCGCGCACATCGCTGGCCAGTCCCCAGAAAGCGCGACACCCCACCGTCAAAAACAACTAAAACCAGGTCAAAAACAAGTAAAAGCAACTACGTAAAACCAGGTCAAAATGAGGTCAAAAGCAATAGACCTGGTTTTAATTGGTTTTGACCTGGCTTTGGTTGGTTTTGACCTGCTTTTAGTTGTTTTTGACACGGTTTTAACGGTGGGGTGTCGCGCTTCCTGGGTCTGGCCAGCGATGAGTCATCGGGAGGCCGCATATAGTGCCTGACTTATACAGCGTGTCCACGTTGAGTGACTGAGTTGGAATCGAGGTAGATATTTGTAGGTAATTGCTCTTCGTTATTACCTGTTAATGTGGTAAATCTTCTTTGAACAGTCGTCGGATTTAGTTGGTTTTGGCCTGATTTTAATTGGTTTTGACCTGGTTTTAGTTGGTTTTGACCTGATTTTAGTTGTTTTTGACTCGGTTTTAGTTGGTTTTGACCTGGTTTCAGTTGGTTTTAACCTGGCTTTAATTGGTTTTGACCTGGTTGCGACCTGGTTTTAATAGGTTTCGCCCTGGTTTTAGTTGGTTTTGGCCTGGTTACGGCCTGGAGTTCGTTGGTTTCGACCTGGTTTTAGTTAGTTTTGACCAGGTTTTATTTGTTTTTGAACCGGTTTTAGTTGGTTTTGACATGGTTTTAATTGTTTTTGACCTGGTTTTAGTTGGTTTTGACTTGTTTACGGCCTGGTTTTAGTTGGTTTTGACCTGGTTGCGACCTGGATTTAGTTGGTTTTCTCGAGGACAAATTGAGTATTTTCAAGACACAAATCAATTCAGTCAATTACAGCCATTTTTCGAACTGAAATGAAAATCCAGAAGCAATTTTACGTGTAACTACAAGTAATGCCAATATGCCAATATGAGCTACATATTTCATTTTAATTAGATTACATTACATTTACATAATTACAACAAACATTTTTGAATGTTGTTGTGTAGTAATTCATACTACTTAAAAATAAAAATATTTGCGTTAATAAGTATTCTTTGTAGTGGCCCGTCCTTGGCTTGGAAACTGATCTGCATTTTGAGAAGTCTTCGATTCTAAACTTTTGCATAACTAGTCGAGTACTTAAGTTTTCAATAAGCAATTAAATTACGAGATTTGGTATTACGAATCTATATTGCAAGTCTCGGGTAATAGATAAATTAGGATCCTAAATTACCTCCAAAGATTTCTTTTCAACTTGGTGTCATAATGACTTCAGGATGTGATTATGCGGATAAATTTGCTGGGAGAATTAAAAATTTGTTATCAGCTTCTTCATAAAGTTCTGAACAAGCTCAAGAAAAAGAAATATGGTAACACCCAAAAGAATTCAACACATACAAAGACGATTTTGATGATTTGAAATTTTGTATAAAATCCAGAAAACTTCCTACTCATATTATTTCAATTATAACACCAATTATGAAGGTACTTAAAAATTAAATTCAAGAAGCAGATGTACAACCAACAGAAGGACCATGTAGTGAACCAACAAGCAATGACTTAGATGCAAAATACAAAATCTATATACATATTTACTTTGCCAATAAAAAAATCGAAATTATTTCCAGTCTTTGCCGAAATGCAACTAGTGACTGTACAATGATTGTCCAATCTGTAATACTGTGCTTCATGCAGTATAACTCAACTATCAAGATCAAATTGTAACAGAAAAAATATTATGAAAGCCAAAAACACCATTTTAAAGATGTATTAGGGTTAACTTCAAAGCAATAGTTGCCTGCTACAACTGTGGGTAACTGTATGTATTTTGATGAATATTAATCCAATAGGCCATATTCCAGATAATACACATAGGATTCTTGCAGCAGTTAAAATAATACCAAATTTATTTTGTCTAACAAGTCTACTTCGTTGGAGTCCTTATTCTAAGAACAAACCTGTTCATGTCAACTATCAAGAAACAGTGCAAGACCAACAGATCTTTAGCGGTCTACATCAAGATTAGTATTTAGGTTCTCCAGATTAGTTTACAGGATTAGGTAATGGAATGTTCTAAAACTGATCATCTTTGTCAGGACAATTAAGTACAAAAATGCCACCTATGTTTGATTTTGTGGTCTTATATGCTCGGATACCAGTTTATTATTTTTTATTTATTGAAGATTTATTGTAGACTAGGAGATAGTACTATATACTATAAAAAACAACTGATTTCATATGATTGTCATTAAAAAAATTAAGGTTTTGCGAGAAAGGCACAGAATTTCACTAACTCGTCAATAGACCTGCGTACATCACGTTCCTGTCACATTTTTCGTCGTTCTCATTAATTCCATTTCAGAACCATCTACATATCGGAGCAGCGTAAATCTGTGCGACCGCGTCTAGGTAACCGTAGCGCGCTGAAAACCCTGCTGGTGTCGCCACCGACGCGGTTATCTGATTGTCGCTGCTTTAAAACCGACTCCGGGCATGGATGGAAGAGGAACCCAATAAAATCGGACACGGAATGTCGTACCGTCTCTATCTGAAACGATATCGTTAGCGGTTGGTGGGCCGGCTACCCTAATTAGATTAACGTTGTCACAGTTTAAGAAATAATTGACCGGTTCGATTCGGAGCCGGCCGTGGAACACACACCGAAACCGGACAGGGATGGCTTTCGAAGAATTTTTCAACCGTTTTTACTGCTTAATTTCGTGTGTATTGGACACGTTCGAGGTGGTCCGCTTGCCAGATTTTGATGATAATTTGATGTCCGGTAAATAAGTCGCGTTAAGCGTATTAAAGAAATTATGTGCGTCTTATTTATTATTATGATTATTATTACGTCATATATCGAGTAAGAATGACGTTAATTAAGTTGTTTCAATATGAACTTACATATAGTTTATAACTGTGACGTGTAAACCAGTAATAATGAATGTTATAAAATGTTTCTTCAAGTAAGTAAAAATTGTAATAGCATTCGAAAGCTTGTTTCTGGTTAACATCATTCTTTTGAGAGCCCTATTATTACCGCAGTTTACGTTGCTGAGGCTTTAATATCTTCAGGTTCGCACACTCAGAGTGTGTGTTCGGCTGCCTCAATTCCCTTCGCAAAATCGACATCTGTCTTGATTATCTTTGCCCATATTTTTGAGTCGATATTTTAAAGGACAATGAACAGCGAACAATCCTGTAAGGACCCTTAAATCTGATTTACTTAGATCAATTTGTGTGCCTTGGAACCATCATCAGGGATACCATGTTTTTTGTGACCACTTGTGCCATCTTCCCAGACCAATTTAGAATCAAAGCTATAAAGTGGCTTGGGTTGCCTGAAAATTTAGAGATGCTCCTAAAGAGCTTGGTCTTCGCTCCATGAACACTAACCCCAATCCCTTTGCTGGTTTTGAATCCGTCCGTATACCGAACAGGGTATCTGTCTTCATAATTAACTCCACCAGATGGTCGCTTGTGGTGCAACTTGACAGACATTCTATCCTTTGGCTTGTTTAAAGATTTTACTTCTTCATGGAGATCGCTTAGAATCCTTATGGATTAGTTGAAAGTCGTAAGTTAAATAATGGGATCAATCAAACCCACTTATTGCTCTTGAACATTTGAAAGTGCTTGCTTGAGTTGCTTGATAGCCGCAACTTCTTTTAACGCTTTTTGGGTAAATGATTTAAGAACATTTATTCATCGTTCTTTTGTTTATATTTCGCTAGGTTTTCTTACTTTTTTTTAAATGGCCACGGGTGGACACGCGGTTCCGACGAGTAATTTTGCATTCTGGGATCGTGTGCCCACCAGTGGTCATATATAATAAGTCACATTTTGCTGCAGATTATAATAATTAATGGTAAATGCTAAATGCAAAAGGAAAGACCATTGAGCGATCGATAACTTGAAGAGGCAATGAATCAAATGATGATGGGGACGAAACTGTGTTCGGATGGAATGAAGAGGCAAGCTCAGAAATTGATGAGGATGACCGGGAAGAAGCACCATCTTTAGACGATGAAGACTTTGTCGATGACGAGAATGAAGGTTTCTAGTAATAAACGATTATGAGACAGAGAGCAGAAAAACAAATAATCCAGAAGATAACGCTAACAAATTGAACTCCAATTGGATAACCGCCATTTGACAAGAAATAATGGAAGATAGATACCAGTTTGCCATTGATGTTTTTAGAACACAACCAGTCCCTAATGTGATACGCAGTTAGAGAAACGAACTTGTACGCATAAGAAAACATAAAGAAAGGCGAACGACTGCTCGTCAAAAATGTCGACTATCTACTTGGACTCCGACAAACCCATCAAAAATGAAATTCTATTTGATAATTACAACAGTGGTATAAGTAATACTCTCCACCTATACAATAAGGACAGTGAACAATCCCAAAATGCAGGTAGCAGGGTTTTGTGAAGATATTGTTAAACAATCTATCTAGACAGAAAACCAACTTGCAGAAGACAATGCAACTCATTAGAGAGACCATTTTACACCAGCAAATGGGCCTTCTGCATCATTACCCCCGACAACGGATTACAGACTCGATCCTTCGTTAGCAGAAGCCTTAACATCTTCACACAAACCTTTTTCATCAAAGAAAAAAGGGCAGAAACTTATAGAAGTTGAAGCTCAGAAACGAGTGAAGAGAAAGAGATGCTCCAATTGTTATAAAAAATTTGGATCTGAACATGGTGCAGGATATGCTAGCAAACGTGCCTAACATTTGTTTCATTAACACAGTATGAGAAGGCTTCAACAATTGTCCTATGTGTTTCGTGGAAAACCAATGCGAATCATGTCCACCGGTGAGCACTCGCAGCTTAAACCAACCCTTTCAAGTGTCCACCAGTGGAGACACGGTTCCTCAGCAAAGTGACAAAATGTCTACCAGTGGCCACATGGCACTCAACATGTTAAACAACCTCCCGTCCCCTTTTCCACTCCATCACCTTATTTTCTTCAAATATTGCGGTATGCGCTTTACTTTTCGAAGCGAGCATTTTCCTAGACGATGGATACAATGAGAAGGCCCTGCAGTATGGCTTGCATATTTCCGTGACTTTTCGCTTTTGAATCTACGTTTTGAGATTTTAGTAAAGCTGGTGTTTACATTAATGGCAAGTTAAAAGAATGCGAGAGAAACTGATTGAAACAGTTATTGCTACAAAATGAACTTGTAAATATTATTTAGCAACAAGGTATGACAAAAGATTGACTGCAATCAGTAAGTCAAGAACGAAAATTAGATAATATGCAATTGGTTTTTTCAAATTATGTTTTTAAAATTGTGTAAATTTTTCGGCTACGTCAGGAAACAGCCTGTATATATATAATCCAATGCCTCTATCAAGGTGTCATTAAAGAATTATTGTAAAGAAGCCGTACTGTTTTATACAATTTAGTGGTAAAGAGATGCTCCCAATTTCAAAGGTCAGTGTGTTAATGGTATTAAATGTGAAGGTCATATGTACTGCTTTCCCCAACTTACTTTTGGGACAACTTTCCTTTGATAGAATTTATATTTATGCATATTTCCATCATAAAAAAATTGAGAGAGACTTCAATGCTTTCATATTCATGTACACCCAGAGAAAGAAGAAATCGGATAGTTTTTGTAGGAATCCATGAGGTTATCCATGGTTATCCATGAGTCAATAGCTTGTCTGCTATCCCATGGATCCATTTTCAAGCTTTATTTTCTTGGTATTCTTCACTATTCACTACGACTTCGACTCAAGCAAGTCTCAAAGATAGCAGAAAAAACTACCGAAATGTCAGTCTCAATAAAATAATTCATTTCATATTGCCCCTCCCCCTCCCCCTTTCTCTTCTCTTATCTTTGAAAATATTTTTTTTTAATGATTATCAAGAGATTTAACTAATAAATTGGTTTACTTGGATGAGATCTTGGACGAGATGCATTCTGTTATCTTACCAAAAGTCTAACACTTGGGAGATCCGTTAGAAAATCCCTAATTGCTCTATCATTCCAAATCCAAGACAATCAAAAAATCATTAGTTTTTCAGCTATTTGAGCTGAATCCTTTCCACTGGATCTCGAGAAAAGGGACCTTAGCACCATCACAGCTTTATTCACGGACCATGATCCTCTGAGGTATGATCTGAAAAGATGATGGGCCCATTTTTGTTACGGAAAAAAATAAATCTGAGGTAATAGATTTCTTATACACACCTCCCAGTTGATAATAATAGGTTGGTAGTGTGTCAAGCACTGGCGACTGGATTGTAGCCAAAGTCTTAAATCAGTTCTTCATAATTTTGGAAAATTGTTGCTGCTGCATGCATTTATTTCCTACCAATGCTGGAAGACTGGATTACGTTTTCTTTAGAGCTTTACAGATATCAACTACAAGGTATCAATTTCATTTTTATCTGTGGGTACCAAGTCACCAAAGGATTGAAGGGAACAAAAAAGGGTCCTGCTAAAGAAGGAGCAGAACTGCCTTTCATTTGACCTGCTCCCTGTTGTCATCTGCAAAATCAACCAAGTAACAAATGGAAGGACAACAGAAAAGCATTCCACTGGCAGAACACCCTAGAACAAAACTAGAAGAAAACAGTTGTATTAGGATCGTCTAAGTTAGCAAATCTGGTGCTACCTTTCGGAAAAGGGGACACTGGCAAGATTTTTGACAGATCATGTGGCCCTGAAATATCATCTACGCAAGTTTGGGAAAGGTGAAGATCAAATCTGCTCTCAAATCTTATGAAATCGTGGTGAATATTCTGGTGAACCTCATTATTGTTTAATATTGGAGTACCGCAATGCTCCATTCTGGAACCTATATAGCTTATTGTTTGTTTAAGTTTAGTATCTATCTAACATACCCTAGGCTATGAAAACTTGCGACTTTACTGTACTTTATGGCACACATTTGAGGCCTTCAGATGGAACTTTATGGCTGGGGTTGAAGCCAGTTAATAGTGCTTAGAATTTCTTGGAGTTCAGGTCTATAATCCTGTCTTCCACCATAACTGATTTATCATTTGATGCAAAAATCACTAATCCGTGCCCAAATCTGTGTAGTTTCTTGTCTTCACTATTCAACTTTAAGATTTTTGACTGCAGTCCTCAATATTCAAAGAGCTGAACTTATATTACTCGAGAATCTTTGCTATCTCCACATGGAATATGGACTACAAGCAATTTAATGCTAGAAAGACTCCTGATATTTCACCCATCTTCTGGGAAAAACTTGGACCTCTTACCGTCATTCCAATAAAGATTTTACATTCTCCTTTATAGAGCGACCAATTCATTCTTTCTTCTTTTGAACAATCTAACCTCCACCACCCTTTTCCATAAAACAGTTTGGTCCTAATTGGGAACCGTGAGGTTTATTTATATGTCTTCTCGATATTCATTAAGTAAAAAAGTCAATAAAATGATGAAGGATAAAGGAAACGACTATTTTATAGTTTTCTTTGCGACTCGCATAATCCAAGTCACATACTTCTAAAAAACGGAAATAAATTGTTTCGTTACTTCGGATTTAACATTTCAATTTAAAATCAACCTCCAATCGTTCATATCACACAATCGCATACTTAATACGTCCGAGTCCTTCGATTGAACCTTCAGCGCACCTTGGGCACCTTGTGCGATAGGCAGCGAAATAAGACGTCCGATGGCGCAAGGATATCGGCCCGTTCTATCTGAAATTAATCCCGACTGACATTTTTCAGTAACACGTACGAAACACACGCGGGGCTTCGGGCGACAACAAACAAAACACACGCTCGCGCACCGATACGGAATAAGCGGAATACGACGGGCGAAGCAGAAGATTCACCCTCATTCCGGGAGATTCGATTTCGTATTTGTGTGTATGCTAGGTCGTCGAAGAGACGGAACGCGGTGGTAGGTAAAATACTTTTTAAGCTGCACACACACACACACGCACACATCTTGCGACTCTCCACTGTGCACTCTTAATCTATATCTAAAGAGATGAGAGAGTTGAAAACGAACCAAACAAAACAGGAGAAAATGAAAAGAAGCCAAATAAGAAAAATAAGTGCGGAGTGAAGGAAGACGAAGAGGAGGAGGAGGTGAGGAAGAAGGTGAAATGAAAACTGTAAGGACAAAAAAGGAGATGCAGAACACACTATAAAGAAAGATGTGGTTATACAGTCTTGGGAAGAATTATAGAACTTAGGTTTTATATCAAAATGATCTAAATCGGAAAAATGGTTTGATAAATAAATAAATAAGAGGATGGCGTAGAAGTCATAAGAAGTTTAATTTGACAGCAGAAAATAAGGTTAATATTGCAGAAATATAAGGGGTACACAACATGCGCTAAAATTATTTAAATCATTTTAAATAAATTAAAATTAGAAGGAATTGTAAATTAAAAATTTGTTATATCAACATGCATTAACATTTCTACCAATACCTGTAGACACCCGAGAAGAAGATGATGGCATATAGTGTGGCCGGTAAGAAAACAAAATAAGATCCGAACGATGTTTTGTGTTATATGTGTACGCCAGAATGAGTGTGTGTGTGCGTGTGTTGTTTGAGCTTGAGTTCTCACGGCTCAGCTCCACGTGAGTCAACCGGGCGCGGATTGCAGACAATGAATATATAAAATAATCATTTAGTCGGTAACAATCGTGGGCGGCCGTGTGTGTGTTCTTGTGGCCAAGCCCAAAGCAGGGGAAAAAAAGGAACAACACGCAGGCTTTACAAGTTGATTTATTCACGGGGTTTTGTCACTGATGGTGCGCTCAACATTTGGTTCGATTTTCGGGGACTCCAACTGATGGATAGGGCGCCACAGGTTTATTTAGGATGTTTTATAAATATGGGCTAACGAAATAATTGCTGCCTTTTTTTTTAATCTTCAATGCTTGTTTACTTTTACGATTTAGTACTTCTTTACCCTCTTTATCAAAGTTCGTTAGATACTGATTCAATATAAACATTTTACTTTAAATTTGATACGAAGCAACAACGTTTCCGTTGAATAAGCAAGAAATAGTCTTGAGACAATGATTAATTACAATAAAAATCTAAATAATTTAAAGGTAAACATTATTTATCAATAATAGATCTCTAATAACGTAGTTTTAAATTGAAAGAATATTGATATTGTACTTACAGGCAGTGACCACATCCTAGTCATAGTCAAATTTTGTCAAGAACTACCCTCAGTAAATAATAAGAGGAAGGACAAACACACATGTAACATGGAGAAGATGCCAAAAAGGGAATTAGCAAAATGTATTTAAGAATTGGAGTTTAAGAAATCAAACAGTAGATAAGGAATGGTCAATAATGTGTTAGGCAGTAACAGATGCTATGAATTATGTATGGGAAAACGTAACCGTACACGAAAAAAGAGTGGTTTCATGAAGAGTGTAGAAGAACCTCAAATGAAACAAAAATCGAAACTAATAGGAAATCGATACAAGATTAATCAAGGAAGTAGTAGCACAGCCTCTAATACTAATAATACTAAATTTATCAAAGAGGAAGAGAATCAGAGCATATGAAAGAATAATAAAGCCAACCGTACTTGTTTCCTCCTCCTCTGCAAATAGGTTCAACCAAGAGATGCTAATTCTAGGTAGGTATTTCGTTAGACAGCCGTGCCCTGTTAACAGACTCGTAATTGTTTTAAGTTGCACTCGGTTGAGAGCTAGCACATCTGCTGCTGGATGCTAAAATGGCTCCCTCATCATTCGTTTGCTCTGCATCTGCCTTTCAATGTTGTTCCAGTGTACATGGTGTGTTTTTGCGATCCATTCTGGTTCTGGTCCAGTTCGTTGCCTGGTATGACCGATTGCCCCGGTGTCCACATCAAAGTAACTCTGTTATGTTTGGCAGAAATTCTTAGGTTTTCCAGGCAGTCCCAAGCTAGTTTCGAAGTTATTTAATGGGCTCCTAATGTTTTCAGAACCGCCTAATTATCCGATGGGATATAAATTAGCTGACTCCTATATTGTTTTTCGAATGCCCTTCGGGCACATGTCTCTATTGCTGGTATTTCCGTTTGATGTATGATAGTCTATTGCCTTCATATCATATATTCTTTATAGTTCAGGGTTTCACCATATACATCTGCTCCACTACTTTTTATTCTTTTTGACTGGTCTGCGTATCAGATTTGTTTTTGAATAACAGGTTTCTGTTTTACTCTCCACTCTGTTTTACTCATCCCAATCTAGCACAACCTTGAAGGATTTGTCGAGGGATAGTCTGGGAATCATTGTATCACAGCCCATTTCAAAGATAGTGTTTCTGTAATTTCCACAACATTTCATTCTATGTATCTCCATTGATGCCTCATTCTTTATACAAAGTTTAAAGCCAAAAAATTTATCGAGGACAACAAGGATCAAAGAATACGAAACAATAATCAAGCCATTCATAGTTTATGCAACCGAAAACTGGACAATTACTACATTTATGCTTTCTGGGCACGCATTAGAAAATGCGAATTAATATGTACGGATCGAAAACTTAATCTGTTTATGCTTTTCTCGTAATGCGCAACATAAATGATACGCATCGAAATATTTCGAATTTGCCGAGGTTTACAAGGGTTATTGCTAATCGTTTAAGTTTGTAACACAAATTCTATGATGTAACCATAATCATTGTACTATGTTGTAGATATGTTGTTGTATTTCGTACACATATTGCACTGTGCGCATACAGTTGTCAGATATGTAATATGCCAATACAACACAACCTATTTTTCACATGTGATATGTCGTTCGTTTACATTCTGTTGGTAACTTGCTTTAATACACTTTGAATTCGAATTAAACAAATTAAATTATACAACCAAACCGCTATTCTTAAACCACCCTTGAAATCAGGATTTCTTCAATTCGCATTTCGTGCTATAATGCGCATCGAGAGGTGTTTATGCTACAGGACTTAGAACCGAATTATAGTCGTAATGCGTATTCAATGCGCATTTAGGGAAAGCATAAACTCAGTAAATGACAAGGAAAAGGTGACAAACACTAAAAACATGGTGCAGTGAAAACAATAGACGGTGAATGGAAAAGATGAACAAACAGCGAGATGATAGATCTATAGAAAAGGGCAAATCTATCGGAAGTAGTTCAAGCCAACGAATCGAGGTAGTTACGCCATATCATAAGAATGCCAGTACATACAGTTGTAAAGAAGATATTGTATGAAAGAGAGGCGATGTCTATACGATGTTGAAGGCGACTACCATGGCAAACACCGTGCCCTTTCATCCAACATTGCTAGGACCATGATGGACTCCTATGCACGTCCAGAAGTTGATCTCAATAACGTCCGTCATACGCCAGCTGTCCATGCTTTCGTTAAATAATTCCGATACTTTTTTCGTGGTGGTTCGGTCACTGGTTTTCAAAATAAACTTTTTACGGCTTGGTATAGTATTCCAGTTTTCTTCATAGCAATATCATTATAAGCTACATATGTATGCACCAACATTCAACGCATTTCAGAAGTGGACTATAGCTTGAACACTGATCTGACAGATCATTGGAGACTCATGTTCTATAGAAACCCAAAATTGCTTTCTTTTGGGCACCAATGCAGTGTTGAATTACAAGCATCTCAGCATCTTGAGAAGCAAGAACGAGGAGTATATCATGTAACAATCCATTGGTCCATAACACCATTCTATTTTTTTTTTTGTTTTTGTTTGGAGACTTTCTAGAACGTTTGTTTGTTGCTCGAACAAAGAATGTACCAATTGGACAGCACAATAGTGCCATCAACGCAAACGACCTATTTGTTGCCAAAACAGAAAGTTGATTTGTTGATAGCACAATCTACTTATTTTCTTTGCACAAATAAATCTTCTTTAAATATACCAAAATTCTATGAAATATAACCAGCTACAAAAAGGATAAAAAACCACCAAAAACTGACATGTTCACTACTGTTTTGGTAGGCATGAAAGAGAACAAAATTGTTTCATTTCCCCACCCCTTAAAAAATTACGTTAGATCAACATAAACGTTTCGTTTTCATTAAATCGTCCGCTGATTTATGTATATTCGCCATCCTCGACGTGATATAAATCAAACGCACGCATGTAACTTGCGCTGCGCGCCTGCATGACACGCTGCAGACTCCAGTCATCTCGTCGGAAAGAGACTATTCAACGGGCGCTAATCCTGCACGTAATAAATTTGTCTACCCGAAAACGTTTTAACGCCTCCGCATCGGTCTCCGCGTTCAAGGTATGTCCCACGGTAATTGCGAGCCAGGCGACTTGATCCTTTACCGCTAGCACATACCTTGTATATGGTTCGTTTCATGTTATAACAATTTTAATTTTCGAATTGTGGATGTGATATATTATTATTGAGTTACTTCTCAGGTAAGAAAGAGGGAGGAATTTACGTAGATTATTTATTTATTTTACAGCAGAACTGGTTTTGACCAGGAAAAAAATAAACTAAATGCAAATAAGAGTAAAGTAAGTACAGTAAATGTTAAATGGTGAAGTAGCTTTTTCAGAAGCAAAAAGTGGGTGATAAGAACTGATTTGCTTGCAAAATGATTTGCTGACCAGTCAGCTTTAAATTGCAACAAAATATTGCACTTCCTCGTGAAGTTTCTAAATATGCTCTGAAATTTTAGCAGTTTATCGGAATGTTTATTATTTTAAAAGGATCTTCCTTTAGAATAGTGGTAGTACTGCATGAAACGTTTAATTTTAGCTTTGACTTTCACCACCAATCAATGGCGTTAATTGTTGGAGAATACAATATTGATCTTTATTAATAGCATGTCTGGAAGGACCAAATATGTATGCAATTTTAGACATTTTGACTATTATCATTACCAATCATTCCAGTATCCCCAAAATGGTTCAGCTAAACTTCTTTTATTTTAAGGTATTATTTGGTTAAAGGAACTGACGCACATACCAGGAGGGACCCAAAAAAACCAGAGCGACTCTATGGTGAGCGGAGTTTTGGTAGTACTGCTTTCTCCCAGTAGGTGCATAAGCAGATGACTTTCCGCAGTCAGTCTGCAAGGTGCTGCTTCGTTCGCTAGAAGTTGCTGCTTCGTTCACGTGATTTTTTAGAGATAATTGTTTTGTGTGCTCGTCGTTTTTTGTGATGAATGATTTCCGCGAACAGTGTGCTGTCATCAAATTTTGTTTTTTTTTCCTCAGGAAAACGGGCAAGGAGGCGTTTGAAATGCTAGACAATGTTACAGTATTAAAAAAAATGATCAGGGGAATAAAAGATTGGACAAATGCATTAGTAACAATGGAGAGTACTTTGAAGTATTTTTATAAAGTCATTCAGGATTTGTTTGCTTCTCCTTCCCCTCCCTCCTCTGCCTCCTACCTTCATACATTGAAGTGTTTAGACAAGTTTGATTTTTTCATTGGGTTTTCGTTAAAATTACTATATTTCTTTCTACAACCTTTGTAATTGCCAAATGTCTTCCGCTGCAGTGGTCTTCTTCGTTTTTTATCTTTCGACTTCAGCACACTGTAGTATAGTGGTATTGTATATGCGGACGTAAACATAGAAGCAATAAGTACTAGTACTAAATAATATACTCCTATAAATTATTACATGACGAATTTTAAATATTTCGAAAAGAACTATACACATTATTTTGTTTTCTTCTTCTGATGCTTTCTGCCATCGTCGTCTGTGCCGTCCTTCTCCTTCGATCTCGAAAGGGTACTGCTAGATGGTAGAGGTACTCTCTCACAAACATTATTACCGAGACGATAAGTACACATATATACAAAGAGAGCATTCCAGCTTCTGGTTCTTCTGTAAATGTGTGGAAATTTTCTCTGCATCCATATGCGGCGATGTGTAACTATCTCACGGGAATTTTCTTCTGGCCGCCGCGTTGTGGAGATTTTGTAATAATGGAATTATTGAAAGCTCTACTCGTCGTCTATGTATGTATGTACGCTAACGTTCTGTTCCTTTTTGAAGGACAACGTATCGTCAGTCAGGTTTCTTTTTTATGTTTGAGAACGTCATACGGTGTTCGATGTGACGTTTATCATTCTCAAATAGAACAAATTAGTTAGCACCGAGAATCAACACCTGAAACATTATACCGTGTTTATTTAGTAAATTATCCTGACTCGCATTTACCTGAAATTTAAGTAATAGTTTGTTGATGTTAGACCTAAATTTTCAAAAAATGAGATTATGTGTTTGTAGAATATATAAATATCTCTCTAGCTACGAAACAAAACTATAAAAAAATTGACTAATAAGCAGGATGTCATGAGCAAGATATATGTACGCGATTAGTTTGCACTCTTTTGCGTTGGCTAAGAATATACAGAAGACAAACCGCTTTTGGTGAGGCATTCGTAAGCAGGACAACGTTTCCTTCTTACAGGAGATAACCAATATGACTCCAAAACGATATTCAGAACCGTATCAAAACTATTTCAAAAACAGTCTTAAAAAGATTTGTCTGATAACTTCCAGAAGCTACACGACAACTGTCAAAAGTGTATTTTGTTTGGCAATGACTACTTCATTTCGAAAACCAATCAAATTATTTCAAATGTCGGCTGTTGGATGTTCTTCAGCACCTGTGTCACGGCTGCTTGAATGACTGGAACATCATCATAAAAGTGTCCTTTTGTGACAGTTTTTAGTTTTGGGCACAGGTCGATAGATCAGAGGAATAAGGTGGTTGGACGACAACACAAATTTGTTTTTTATTTAAAAACGCACCAACTTTTAAGGTCGTGTGAGGTGGTGCATTATCGTGCATTAAAAACAGTTTTTCTGCTGGATATTTTGGCCTAACTCGAACAATTCTTGACCAGAAACGATGTAAAACACCTAAATAGAATTCTCCATTATGTTTCACCTTCTGAAATACCTTCCTTGTGGACAACACCTTTTAGATGATAAAAAATAATAAGCATTGTCTTGATTCTCGACTTCTAAAAGGGGAATTTCGACCTTCCATTGCGCAGACTAGCGTTTAGTGTCAAGGTAACATTTAAAGCATCAGATTTCTGATCACCAGTTATGATAAAGTCAAGATAGCACAATGTGCTACACGAGCGATTTGTTGGTCTTTAGTCAGTGGGTATGGAACAATACTTGCATACACCTTTCTTTTGCCCAAATCGATCCTCAAAATCTTCCGAACACTTTCTCTATTGGTATATAATTCTTCAGCCAGCTTTCTTACAGTGAAATTCCCATCGATAGCGATAATTTCTCGAATTTTTGGCAGCAAATTCAACTCAATTTTCACCTTCTGGACGACCAGGTTTTGCATCGTCATTTAAATCTTCACGCCCGTTTTTGATTGGCGTAAACCACGTTCGTACGACATACACATACATACACTCATCACAATCAGCACTTTTTTCTCCATTTTAAAACAAAATTTAATATTAGGTCTTTGTTCCATTGTGATTTTATGACATAAACATACAATCACACACAATCAATGAGAAAACTTGTGTATTTCTAATGCTGCTACCATTTAGTAGATGCCGCTAAGTGATCAGACTGTTGTATATAGCTTCATTAGTTCATAACAAGGTAAATAATAAACTAGCAGAACTTGGACTGCTCTTATTATTATCGCATTATAATGAAGTTGTTTTAGTAAACTTTCCTTCATTTATAGTAAAGGGATTTTGACAGCTTTTTGCAGCAACTGTATTTACGATGCATCTCTTCAAACGGTTTACTTTATCGTTTCAGATATTAGTGTAGGATTTGAAAGGCAAAGGAATGGACCTAACATGTTTACACATTTAGTATCCAAAAATTAAGCGGAGTTTATGAAAAATACTAGCTCTAATTTGAGGCATGAACCACAGAGAGTAAAGCTAATACAATATTTTGTTAACACATTTTCTATTTGAAGAGAATCATGTAAATATCTTTTATGAATGATTAGCGTGCAATACTTACATATATAATTGTTACTATTGTGCACAATAAGATTGAATAAACAATCACTGGCAGGAATCGAACGCGAGCCAGCAGGGTCTTAGGCGTACATCCAGTCCACTGCGCTACGCGCGCTTAGTTGCACGGATGCTAACATTAACGGTATATAAAGAACGCGCAAATTAATGTTGATATTTTTCAGAAAATGAAGGGATAAAAGCTCGTATCTGGGTACTTCGTGGATAGTGGGGTGCTCCCAAAACACTGATTTTCCCCTTGAAAGTCACGCATTAATACAACATGACCAGCAGTCAAAGTACTTTCAATTTATGAGTCATATTATGGATCCATATTATGCATCACGAGAAATTGTTTCCCCTAAATCTCCTCTACCTCTAGTCAGAGACGAGTGGTTGAAAATCATCCACAGTATACAAAGTACAATATCCTCTAATCTTCTTCAATATTTCATAAATTATTAGCGGAAAATCCAGAATGTGCAACGGGATTCATTTATATCACATTTTATTGAACAACATAATCCCTATCTACTACCACCGCATTTCCTGTTATATCGATCATATTTTCCGTGAAAAGTTCACAGTAACAATCCTTATTAAGAAGCCTCACAGTGCGCTTCCCTTTTGTCTTGGTTATATTTACTTCTGTTTGCACTCTAGAAACCAAAACAAACAAAACACTAAAAGCAATTTGTTAAATTCTCGCAAATACTTTCTATATTGTTTTATGGTGTCCTAATCCCTTGCAGACTTCCGATATCACGTCGAGGTATATTTCCTATTTTGTAAAAATCTATTTTTTCCTTCTTGTCTTTATACGTGCTATTCCTTTAGTTCCGTGATACCCTATTAATCTCTTATATTTATGCGTGCAAACGTTTTGTGGGGTATTCTTTTCGGAAAGTTGCAGGTAAGGTTGTAATAATCATCGCACCCTTAATAGCCTATAAGGCTATACAATACCACCCCTATTCTGTACGCGTTATATAAACTGACATTAGTATGCCGGACGATGTTCGAAGAAATAGAAGAATTGGCGAGAAGAAACATGCGGACAATGTTAAACTAGGTATTTTAGTCGTTGATTTAAAAATAACATCTGGATTGTTATTGAGGGTTATGCGTGTTTATTTTACGGTATTGAAACTTTTATTGGAAGGACGTGACTGTTACAGCAGTAGAATAATCAATATTCGTGCATTAGGTCTTGTATGCCCATCCTAGAAATGTTCTTAGGAAGAATGATGCTTTTGATGAATGCACAAATAAATATTTCTCTCCAAGTATTATTTGGTCACGCTTGTATCCAAGATTGTTGTAGCAGAAATTAAAATTGTTTTGGTACAATACCTCGGAAGTTACCGTACAAATTCTTTGAGATAAGGATTTGATGCAACCATAATTATCTTCCAATTGTCATGTTGATTTTTGATTTTATTTTGATACTTTTAACTTTTCAATATATTGTGGTTCTATAAATTGATTGAATGGCTTCCATACTAAATACATGATTTATCATTTTAGCACAAAACCACCAAGCTTGACCAATGTTTGATGCAAAAGAAAGTTACACCAATTTTCATAAATGAAGTTCTCTAAAATTTATTTCTACATCGCTACCACCGATATATTCGAAAAGTAAGTGTTGATTGGAATTTGGAGCAGGACAGTTTTGCACCTCATCGTCTTCTTTAACCACTTGAAAAACTTTGATGCAAAAAAGACTGTCAAAAAGACAGTGTGACCTCCCACGCACTCAAAAACACGAGCAACCATAAAAAAGCTAAAATCCAGATTAAATTATTTTTCGATTTGAATTGGCTTACGAGAGTGTGTAACTTAAGCCCTTTCGCGACCTTCAAGTATAATTTTGAGCCTCCAATTCTAATCCAATGCATCGCTAAGATCGAGCCAATTTCTCAAAATTAAGGGCATTTTACAATATCTATAGCCAAAGCATCAAGGGTATTTGTGTATTACGAAATCATATTAACTAAAACCTTGGACCTCGCAAATTTTTGGTCTAATTTCAGTGAGCAATAAGCAAGATGTAAAAGTAAAATAAATAAAAATGTAAAGATACAAATGTCAGAAATAGCTCTCTTCAGCGTACAGAAGGAGTTCGCTAGCATAGCTAAACTCTATTTCTTTGTTGGTAGGACTTCTTCATACCTGCTAGAAGTCTATGTGTGAATCCATAAATTATTTATGTCAGCTCATATTTCTATACAATGGCTTAACACCCCTTCTGGAGCTTCGCCGCTTCTTAAGCTTCTTCGCCTTTTCCTGCCAGTTGTTTACGCCTGCTTTTCTTAAATCTTCTACTACCTCATCCCACCATTTAGGCCTGCTCCTTCTCCTCTTTCCCCTAGGTCTTCAATCCAATAATATCTATGGTTATGGTGTCTTCTTCTGCCCCCATATATGCCCCAGCCATTTTATTGTTTGCTTTTTAATTTTCTTCACATTGATTTTTTGCTGCAGTTCATCGTTTGTCCTTATTCTAAATTCATTCTCTGCTATCTTAATTAGTCCCGTTATCGTTCTTAACATCTTCCTCTCCAGTATTCTTAGATTTTCCTCATCCTTCTTAGACATGGTCATCGTTTCTGCTGCATACATTATCACTGGCCCAATTACACTGTTATATATATTTATTTTTGTCTTTTTACTAAGATGCTTATTCTTCAACAAATTCTTGTTAGCATAAAAGGCCCTATTTGCTGCCATCATTTTTTCTTCTATTTCCAGATCTTTATTCCCATCATTTGATATCATGATTCCCAAGTATCTAAATTTATCAATTTCTTCAAATTTGAAATTTCCCATCTTAATACTATCTTCTTTATATTTTCTCCCAACCCTCATCAGTCAACCTGTCAGCTCATATAGCGTCTTATAAACTCATCTGAGGATTGTGGATAGATTGTTTACGACATGCAAATAACTTCCTGCATATCGTTTCACCAAGGACGTGTTCGCAAATTCTCTTGATACACAATTTTTGATCCCGTTTAGTTCCTCATCCTCCCCGGTTTTCATCTTGACTTATTGAAGTATCTGTCTGTTGGAGAATTCTAGAAATATAACTTAATTTATTTTAGCAGCACTCATCCTGGGGAGTTTTTTCGGTATGTTTGCAAATAAGCGGCCAATTTTATTCAGTTTCTAAATGAACCTTTTCATCAATTGAAGGCAAAAAGAGATTAATTAAGTTTGTGATTTTGTGGTGCCCGAAACATATATATGTATGTATGTTGGTATTATAGTCAATCCATCTACCTGTCTATCTTCTTTTCACATAAAAGTGTTTGACTGAACCCCCCAAGGGCATTGGCTAGAAAGTCCTTTAAAGAACCTCTCAATCAAAGAATTCACTGATAAAACATCTTGGCCAGTTTAGCCAGGTCTCGAGCGCACATAAGGACCTGACGAATTGTAAAGATAACTCTTTAACTCCAACGTAAGATTAAGTTACACTTTTAGAGTGTGCAACCTTCCAAAAATTCTGCATGGCCAATCCGATCTCTTCTCCATGAGTAATAGGATGCTGAAAGGACCTGTAATTAATGTCATTATATTAGATTTTTCCAACTAAGCTTCATATTTTCCTCAGATTTCTTCAAGTTGACTGCGTAAACCAAAGGAACATACATATATAAGATTATTTTGAGCTAAACAGCTTTTCAAGAGTCACTAAACAAACGCTAATCATTCATATTGTAATCATGGCAAAACACCTCCGCAGCAGAAAGGACATCAATATAAGATCTTCAATACAGAAGAACTTTTACATGACTTTCAAAGAAACAGGACGAAATTTCGCACCAGGTTGCTGGTACCTTCAACTAATTCTCTCTGTTTCTAACTTAAAAATCTGGAAAACGAATTTGGTTCAAATGCTGGTTTCAAATCCATATTTTGATTTTGCAAGAAAATCGGAACAGCTATCCCTAGTTTGACAGTTGCTGTGGTAAATGCCCTGTTTTGGAACAATATAAAAGCACAAGAGAAAATCGGCGATCTACATTGTATCTACACATCTGTAGGAAATTGGTCCTCGATTGCATTTCACCCGTCCCTTTTCGGCAACAACCACTGTTAAATATCAAAGAGTACTTTAGATACATGCATCGCTTCTTTGCCAGATACTACAAGTGGTGTTTCCAGGTGTTTCTGAGCAGGACGGGCTCAACGCGTTCAGGATATACGATCTTTAGGCGGCTGTATGACGTTGCTAGAGCAACCATCTGCCGTATCTCGGTCGCGTGCTCTACATTTACACTTCTGGATGCAGTCGCAGTGTTGACATAGGAAAAATAAACCCAGCAGAGGTGAATTATAGTTTATAAGGGCCGAGAGATGTTTCATATCGGATTGCAAATAATAGAACAACGGGAGGTATAGCGTTGAATGCCTGTAGTTCTTGTGGGTGAAGGGAGAGATGACTAACACACCTTCCGGTGGAAGGTGGTTTCACATCTGCTGAGATCGGCTATTGTTTCGGTTAATGTAAATAAAATAAAACTGAAATGTTAATTTTGTCTAGTTTTCTCTGCTTCTATCAACAGATCGAGGAAATAATTTTTAGATTACATGTAATAGAACAGGTTTCTTTGACTTTGATGGATCTAACTTGAGAAATGCGTTGGCCACACATGAACATAAACATTGTTGTAAAAGATGCTTTTCAACGGTAACTCCGACACACAATGTTGACTAACGATCGTCCTAATATCCATCCACTAACATCATCCTTTTATTTTAGAATACAATTTCTCAACGGCCGGCCGGCGAGTTGTATTTGAAGATTGTGCTCGAGCGTATCTTGCAACCGGACACTTTTATCGCGGCCATCTAAACAAAAAATACTGCACCGGTTGGCAATCTACCAAGCGTTTTTACATCTGTGAGTCAGTGTGGCTCCACGCCGAGCACATGTTATATAGAAACACCAATTTCGGAATCGACGTACCATAATCTCAACTTCTGGTTGATGAGTGGCATGTTACCTATGCTTCGACAATCGACATGTGTGTATTATGCTTAGTGTATTGCCCGGTCGGTGTTGTGTTTACCGTACCTTTTACTATATTTATATATCAGGCGTTACTGCAATAAATACGAGCACATTTTAAAGCGTTTAAACCTTGATTCTATTTTAATAAAGTGTAAGTACATATATTCTCGAGCAATGTGAGAGGCAATAAACATTTTTATCGTTTGTATTATTTCTGAGTTAGCACCTATGCATATGTATGTAACATATATAAGTTTAAGTAGCTTGCGGCTTAATGTTAAATGGCACAAGAGAAATTAATGGCAGGATTATCGATTAGTAACATCGTAAATACTAATTATTTTGCTATAAATTCAGTTTATTATCCAGCAAAAGAGTTAAACTCCTTGATAATCAATTTCAATTGCACATATTACAAAGGATGCAAACAATGTTGCATTTAAAAAGAAATATATTTTTTTATGTATAGGATTCGCTTTCCATTTAAGCATCTTTAAGAATTACGACTGTATTTTTGTTAACAAAATGCGTAATTGCAAATTCGAGTTTATTAGATGTTTGTTAATTTTCATCGTATGTCAAACCCATGAAAATTAATGGAAATCCTCAGAGAATTGAATTCTCGTAGTCCATGTTTTACAACTTGAAGTCAATTTAGTCACATTGTTGCATTTAATAATGCTAATACCTTATAGAAGAAGTAAAGATTGGACACTTTCAATGCGTTGTTATATGGAAACTGTCCAATCTTTACTTTCCATGAGTGTACCTACTTATTTGAAACTTCAACTAAAACAAAACTTTCTTTTTCTAAATCGTGTTATGCACTTGTTGTGGTTCTTGGTAGTCGTAGGTTGAGAGATAATCCTTTTCGTATTTTTTCAACAATTTTTTTCTTTAAAACAAATTTTTGGTAATCTAATGTACCTATACATACAGGTATTTGATTGATTGATTGATTGAATGACATTATACTTGGTTATTTTCTTCCTCTGGAAGTTCAAAGGAATGTTGGTGATTTCTTAGAACCCCTTTCTTAATTATAAAGCTTTATCAACCAATCGGTTTAGTGCTCAAATGCTTGACGTCTTAAAAAGACTGCTTGATATACTTTGCGGTGAAATATTCTCAAGTTTTGGAACATGTTTAGTAGTAGTAACTTTCCTAGCATTTGATATCACCCAATAACCAAATAGGCTACAGCCAATTTTGACTGACAACATCTACATCTAATAGTTCTAGTCTAGGTATTCTATTTTTTTATATAAAAATAAAACCTATTCCAGTAATCTACGATAATTCTGAGGTAAACCGTTCAGATCTGTTGTAATGGTCATTTTATTTTGATCGAAACTGTATACAGAGTTATCATGTGCTTGTGCGTAATTTTGCAAATTTCGTATTTTTACAATAGTCGTTTGATCCTATACACAAGTAAATTATTTTAATGTTTTAAAATTCCTTTTATTAAATAAGTTACATTTAGTTACATTTCACATTTTTACATTATTATAAATAATAATTTTTTTGCGAGCGTTCAGGATTTAACGCATATGCGTTTCGTACGGAAATTGAAGCCTTTTTGGTGGCCGATTGTTGCTGACTTAGTACGTGTTGTGGAAGCTTAAAACATCTAGGTAATCCATTACATTTATTTAACTATTTCTAGTAAATTCACATTTTAAGATTCTTGAGGATAATTTCTAAATAATATTGTAGCATTCATTCCTAGACATTTGATTTATTTAAATATATTTTTTTTCTTCCATTGGAAATTCCGTATTTTCGGCTCTTTGCAATGTCCTGGAATTAATTGTTAATTGGATCGGAAAGTCCGGTAATTAAAGATGAATTATGGTGATTATAGAAACGTTTGCTGAACGTACACATCTAGTGGTGAATCCTTGATTGTGGAGACTATCTCATGACCATAGTGGACTGAAGGATGACTTACATTAGTAAAGTATCGTACGAATCGATCAATGATGTTCCCATTACTATATTGTGCCACCAGCCACTGAGATTGACCGATTTGTTTGTCAAACGTATTATTTCAAGGATTTGTTTGTCTCTGTGTCGCATTTTGGTTCGCCTTTTCCTTTATTCAGCAATACTGTAATTGTACGACATATGTAGATTATACATGTAATATCAATTCAGTAATTTAGATTATACAATTGCAAGTGAACTTCATTATTTAGCAGACGTTAACTTCATTATTTTACTGGCACCTATACTGGCGTATTACTCCACTCCTATATCTCATTATTGTTGGTTTTATTATTAACTTTTTGTAATTACGATTTAAATATTAAGAATTTACAACTTACCTGTAATTTTGAGTATTAGATTTGCATCTAATGATAAGGTTCTTGTTCAATGCCATAAGTGTTTCAACCTGGCATCTGTATTAGTGAATACTGGTTGTAAACTGACATCTTACGTCGACCATTTGACAATACCTTCAGGGGAAATAGCAGCTGTTATTGCCTTACAAAATGTTTACTAACAATCATAATATGTTAACATTTTAGGTGGTATAGCCAGTTTGCTGACCTTAGCATCCCAAGTTATTTGTTACGTTAGTAGTATTTATTAGAACTTGTTATTTTATGACCTTATCCATGTAGTAGAAACATCCATTTGCAGCGTTTGTGCCAACTACCAATCGACCTACAGTCGTTGTAACTAACCTCTAATTGTGTGCATATATCTGCAGTCATGGAAAGTAAAGATTGGACAGTTTCCATATAACAACGTATGGAAAGTGTCCAATCTTTAGTTTCCACGAGTGTACATACATACTTACCTTTCTATTTGCCTGTGTATTTAGTTGTCATTCTTGCATTCATAGTTACACCCATTATATACTGTATACACTTGTATCATACATTTATTTTTTTATATTAAATATTGTTATATTAGACATTTTTGTGTTTGATTTGTTGCGTGCTGATCCCTGGCTACCTTTGCTGGAAGGCCACAGCTGGCGCCATTTATAAAAAACTTAGATCCGCGACCCAGTCTCCGAATTACGAAAGCCGAACTTCCGCGGATTTTTGCTGGCCTTTCTGGCAAATTCCGGGGTCACACTGTTACCAAAAGAGGTGCTTGACGTTGATTTTCGCATTGAAGTATCTATTCATTTGGATGCCAGCCACACACAACAACGATAATGATAAAAATAAAACTCACTGTTTTAAAAATTGTTCGATTGACATTTGCCATTTGCTATTGAAAAAAAGTATTTTATCAAAATATAAACTTTCTGATCATCCTCCGTCTCCCATACTAAGCCTACTAGTGTATTAATACGTGTAAAATAAAGTCGCACTAACATTAAACAAACTGTTTGGATATAATTGAAGTGAGTTAATATTCCTACAAAGTTACGGAAACATATTTACGTCCAAAGAGCTGCAGTAAACAATTATGACAAGGAATTCAGTTTAAGAGGTCACTACAAGCACTCACTACCAAAAAAAGGATTCTAATTTAGATAATATCGAAGGCTTGGATGGTCCGAGTTTTAACCCCACCAAATAAAAAAAGTAAACCCTTGGAGGTTTGGTGGCAGCACTACAATAGAAATTTAGATGAAAATATGCTACAGTATATATTTTGAAAGATGAGGGTAATTTCCATTACACAGTGAAATATCGAACGATCCTGTCATTTGGCTAGAACCTTATTGGCAAATTCAATCAATGGAAGGCAGCCAAACAGCGAATCTGCCGACAGAGCGTTACAGATGATGGGATTGACTAAGGATCTAGTAGAGGCAGTCACAGAAAGTGTGCACCTTTCCTCAATTATTAAGATAATTATTAAGAGACACAAAAAGAAGGTATAAAAGCAAATAGATAAAAGAAACGAAACTTGCCATTTCGAAAGCGGATTTCTCAGGACTAAAAAATGGATGAATTTAGTCAGAGGATCAGACGTGTTAACCATTTCAGAGGCAAAAATTGTCTGACTGATAGGGGGATGAGGGATGTCAAAAGGTCACTGTCACTTGATATGTCACCAAGAGGAAACAATCTGTTGACAAAGATTTGGTTGTTTCTCGCTGAATGGTGCCGAAGCTATTTAACAACTAAGAACTTTACTTTGTCATATCCATTTCAGAAAATGTGTTCGAAAATTTGCGCTTGCACTTTGGATTGGATACATTTTAACTTATTACCAATTGGAATGCTATTCAACGCATTGCCCGATCCCCATTTTGATTATTAATTATGAATCCAATATAAATTTGCTAGTATTGACTATTTGAACACTAATCGAGGCTGTAACATTACCAGAGATAAGTGAAATGATTTACATCTATGGAGAAAGTGGTTTAAATATCGATGACGTTGTTAATCTTTACTCACAACGTTTTCCTGACAAGATGTAGTTGGGCGCTTCTTTTTCCCAAGTCTTTCAACAGTTCTCTAGAGAAGAAACTGTACAAGCAAGAAAACATAATAGCCGACAAACAATTGCTCGAGAAAATAATGAAATCGCGGTATTAGCTGCATTAGCACATTAGCACATTAGTACTCGAGAAATAGCTCGCGAATCAGGAATTTCTCAATCCACTCTGCCAAATATTGAAGCTTTAGCATTTAGAGTTTCCAGTCATCAAGAACTTCATGGCGATGATTTTCAAAATAGAGTGAGATTTTGTCAGTGGGCGCTTCAAGGCATAAGAGATCATCCCAATTTTTTTGCTCGAGTATTATTTCCTGACCAGGCAAAATTCATAAATCATGGTACGACAAATCGGCACACCATGCTTTACTAGAGCATCGAATATCCCCAATGGTTGCGCCAGGTTGAACATCAACATACTTGGAACGTAAACAGTTGGGGTGGAATAATTGGCAATAAGCTTATTGGTCCATATTTTATCGATAGAAACTTAAATGGTGAAAAATATCGAAACACTTACAGATCGAACTTCCGGTGTCACTTGAAGATTTTCCTCCTGGGCGTACGATAAACAATGTGGTTCCAAAATGACGGTTGTCCAGCATATTATTCAAGATTAGCACGAGGAGTACTCGATTGAGCCTACAATCGTCAATTGATCGAAAGAGGTGGTCCAGTGTTTTGGCCTGCAAGATCGCCAAATCTTACTTCCCCTGACTTCTTTTTGTGGAACCACTTAAAGTCTGAAATTTATACAGAAGTGCCAACCACGCGGTAAAACATGATTGAGGGAATCACCAACCAATCTTATTAAGACCCTTTTCTCAAGATAAAAACTCACCCAGTATAAGACCTAGAATGGCCGAATTGGAGACAAATAAAAATGTATATAGTTGTTCTGTTAATTTAGATCAATGGAAAATAAACTTATATCGCTAGGAACATACTTATCGCAAAGGAAGATGAACAGCTACAGTTATTCTCAACCGCCTTCCTATTATTACCACAGCAGAAGCTCTCCTCTCCGTTTTTCCCTTCAATTCGAACGTATCATTATGAAATTAACAACAGCTATCCCAAATATCGTATCGCCGCGATCGGATCATCAACCCCCTTTTTACGATGGTAGCGCCGCCACATCAAATAACGCGCCAGCCGTGCGTACTTTTTAATTTGACCTTCCTTCACGACGACCTCTTCTCCCAACGTAGATTATGTAACGTATATTAATCTAATAAGCGGTAGAACGCAATGAGAAGGGGAGCACAGCTCGTAAATCCACTCAGGAATTCCGATCAGCTTATAACGGGCGATAATTTAACGGGCAGAAAAAGTATCCATAACAATTAAAATACCGACATTAATATTTAAATTA
>ML218767.1:0-20739 GCA_004785975.1 Popillia japonica
AAATTCTCTTAGTCTTAGATCGTGATTTACAACGGGAGGTGGTCGGTAGCAACCGTAGCATGGTCAATCATTTGTTCCGGTAGCGTTATTCTCTTGTGTCCAGCACTTCTAGCGAACGAGTGGTGGCTTGCTCCGTTGCTGGTTAAATCCTTCCAGCCCGCAGCGAAAACGTTCTCCTCCTGTAAAGCCAGACCGTATACACAGCAAATCGCCGGTCATAAATCGTGGTCGGTCGAACCTGGCCGGCAACGTCATGTTGTATGGGTAGGTTAACAACTATGAGCGGTCAGTCTTCTGCTATTAGCGAGTTATGTTTGTAGAGAATTCGTTGTGTTTGAGACGTAGGAAGTCAAGCAAAAGTTTTGTTCAACATACATAGAAATGTTTCTGGTTTTTAGTTTGGATCTTCAATTTCTATTATGGAATCCTCACCACCTACTCATGACAATAATTCTCGAATCTTAATTTCGTCTAAATTGGTGTATTGCCAAATTCTAATAACTATGTAGCCTACAAGGAACTGTTGTTTGGGCTAAACCATTAGACTATTGGTAGTATGGGGTGCTAGTCTACTTGGAGCTAATTTCTATTTGCAATTTCAATTTTTCGTTATAATTATTTGAGCAGAATATTTTGGGAATTGCATGTTTGACATGCATAGAGTAACAATTGCTTCTTCTGCACCAATTTTCAATTTCAGCTCAAATTTCTTTGTTTTATGTTTGGGGACCTGTAGGCAGTAGTTGTGGTTGAGTGTATGCAGCATTTCAAGCTGTTATGTCAGGTGACTCACTAAGAATCAGAATGTGGTTAATTATATTTGGCACAGATCACGTAAAGAATTTTAACACCATAATTGGCAGACTATCATTGGCAAATCATAAGAAAGATAAGAAGAATCTGGTTGCTTATATTGAGGATGTATTTAGGTTCAAACCTCATGGTTAACCAATCGTCTTCATCCAGAACAGGTTTTCCAGATTTTGAACTAAAAATATTGGTGGTAGATTCTTTGGTGTTGTCAGACTTTAATTATTGGGACGTAGTTTGTGGTACATGTCTTGGTAGCTATGATGATTATCGGATCAAGAATGTTCAGAACTGCTACATAAGGCACACGGTCAACTTAAAACTTCGTGATCATGTCTGTCATTGATCGGCTGGTTAAACATGGAAGACCATAGGAGAGCGCGATAAAAATTAATCTAACCTGTAGCAAAAATGTGAGACTGAAGGAATCTTGTCAAGAAAACATTCATTCTCACTTTGATTTGGGAATTCTTCAAATTATTATTCAAGTTATTTATGAAGTTATGTAAGAATTGGTTACATCATGAACGCTTTATTCTAAACACTTCATATAACGATTAGGAAGTTTTTGATAGATTTCAAGTCCAAGCAGTTCTGGTTGTCCAAACGATCTTCATTCCTTCAAATGTATTTTCTATACTAAATAAAATACTCAATAAAATGACTCGAACTTATACAGCAAACTTCTTCTTGGTGTTATGCAACCACCTCCCCGCCATTTATCATGCAATAATCGTTTGCCTCTAGAGATCTGCTAAAATAGCAAATTTTACTAATTCCACCAACAATCTTCCATGACTTACTAGGCTGTGGTCTTCTAAGCATTGTTTCTCTGAGCACTGTGGAATTCGGAAGACACCAGTTCAATAGGCAACGGCCGTGAAAGCCTACACTTAGCCAAAATTTGTAATTTCAATGTTTGTATTAGGAGAAAATAGATTACTTCTACTTCATTTTTTAATGTAGCTTCTTCTTAAGAGGGTGGTACAATCAATGTGCTGCTTCTTCCAATTTTTTTTCTTTTTTTGACTTTTGGATTTCTTACATCTTCTTGTTTGTCGTAATCATTGTATTCTTTAAAAGCTTCCAACTTCTCTGGCATTTTTTACTTCTAGCGTGATTGGTACATGTTTCTCACTTAGTTTTGACTTCCGAAGAAACGAGTTGTATTTGTGGCTAAAGATCCAGTTTATTTTGTTATTTTTTTTTTGTATTTTATTTATTTTTTTATTGTGTATATTTGGACGAAATTGTTTTTCTTTTCTATTTTCTTAATTCCAGCGACAATAGTCACGGCTTTTAACTGCTGTGTTGCCAATTCATCTCCTTTACACTGTTGCACATACTTGATGAGGCCTAATTGCTGTAATTTTTGAAAGCCATAGCTTCTATTGATTAGGAATATGCCTGGAGTATGGTACCTCATTACTAGATCTAATCTAAGGTGGCTCGTTTCAAAACACCCTAATTAATTTAGCTTGAAAATCATCAATTAAACTAAATTATGTAGTGAGCACAAATTTCTATTTATTTTCTAAGAAATCATCAACATCATCGTCTTAATTTATTATCACGGATTCGCTACACAAACCCGAATACAGAAATTATTAACAAATACCATCGCCATAAATCCATTCAATTCTATCATCCGTGTTTCCTACCACCATTCATCTTCATCCAAATTCCTGGATCAATTAACAACGCACTTAGCCGGATCTTACTACGAAATTTACACTTATCACAGAATCCAGCTCCAGAAATAAATGACCGTAATTTAAATGATGCGCTCTTGGTATATTAACCGTAGAAAAACTCTGGTAGGAAACGTACACATAAATCAAAATAATGACATAATTAATAATAATAATAACGAGTCAGTTCAATCTAATAATAATAATAATAGCCAAAATGCCAGAAACGCTTTTTTATAATCCAGTAACGGAAGAAATAGACGAGGATAGCTGTAGACGCAACGAGAACGAGTAAAATCAGAATCATTAGGTGAAATTCGGACCAACGCTGAAGATGAATGAGATCAATCTAGGATACATTTAAGAGGTCTAAATCAAAATATATATCAAAGCGTCAGATAAGGATGGGGAGCGTTATAAAGAGAAAGAATATAACAACATAGCAAATGCTCTCATTAGAGTGGCCCGACTAATCTTTTTCCAACTCTACGGGTGCTCGAAACTGTTACAGTAGCAAGAAGTTAATCCTTCTTGGCGGGTGCCCCTCGCCGTAGACTTTAATGCCTTCTTTGTTGTCACCTAACTGTCCGCGCTATGTCACTGTCAAAACGAACAATCACTCCTAACCACCCGGTAATAGCTTTGACTTTTTCTTTTACAACGGGCTCTATATTATATCTGTACGTATGTATATACAGCATTTATCTGCTGTTGTGACTGCCTGTGGCTTCTCGTTACCGGGGGTATTCAAGGAAAATTTACGCCTGCCGTTGCTTCCTGTGTTATATTGCAATAATATGTATTAGATTATTATTACTATTATTATTATTATTACTATTATTATTATTATTATTATTATTATTATTATTATTTGTAGTAAACTTATTTTTTTGTTGTTGATTTTAGAACATATTCTACCTTGACAGTTTCAGACCTGTCAAAATGTTAAAAACTGCATGGTATCATTGCTTTAGCATTCCCAGACCAATTTACATTCAAATCTGTACGACATTCACGCATTTGGATTTATAGCTTTTTGGTCCTTTAGTCTATAATTTCGTGCAGGATACATCTGTGGTAGATTAGAAAAAGCTCTCACCCTTTCATACCAGAAGGCTTGATCAACGGTAATACAAAAATCACATCTTGAATAGTAGTTCAAGACTTGAATGGCTTCATCCTTGCATTTATAGTTCAGAATTATTTAGCCCAGTACCAGGCAACGTCTACAGCATCTTCTTAAGCAAGCCATAACCTCCATACGATGCCCAAGATGTGATCCAACCAGGTGGAATTGGTGGTGGCAACGCCTTGATTATTCCAGTCGGTCTTTAATTGAGCCCCCAGATTTTTTACGAATTTAATACATTCAATTTCTTGATCGCATAGATTTAAGCAGCTATCGAGCAATTCAGGGTTGAAGTATGGATCTGGGGGTTGGAGTTGCTATCGATGCTTGATTGTTGTTTATATAGTTGTAATTTCTTTCGCATGATGGTTAATAAAATGAAGTCCACGCAATGATGTATTCAAGCTTGTTGAGACGATATCATCTCAATGATGCTTCCATATGAAACCGCTTGAATTTCATCTCTCTCATTGTTTATTGCTGTTTTATTGAAGACTAGATTTTCATGCTGGATCAAATCTCTTGTAATCCATGAAGTATGTAGTAGCATCATCACATTAAAGCAGTTATCGTCACTGATGGATTAAACTAAAACTTCCTTTGAACAAAGAAGGAGACAACTTGACCAATTGTAAGTAAAATCGACCATTGCGTCAAACACAGACAAAATTAGTCCAAGAGCACTAAATATGCTTCTTTCGAAATTATGCATCTGATGTAGTTGAAGATTTCGCAGCTACTTCACTCAAGATGATGTTGCTCTGGGTCATTCTGGAAAAGTGGGTGGTCATCATGTGATTCTTTATTTACAAACTTGAGGAAGCTTTTTGAAGAATTTAATCTGCTTCGCTATTGCTTTTCTCCGTAGAGGGAGGGGGGGGGGGGAGGGGTTGACGTACGTCGATAGCTTGGCTACTTTTCTGGGATTACTGGATCTGTTCCACATAGGAGTAAGTGTATTCGTCGGGGAGGGCAGCTTCGGGGATCGCTTCCTCTTGGTTGGAGGTGGTGGCTCTACCTCGGCGGCGATGACGGCATCTCCCTCTCTCTCGTCCGTTGTCGGTGCGGTGGAGATCTGTAGGGGGGGTTGACGTACGTCGAAAGCTTGTCGGAATTTCTCTATGGATTCTGTGGTATTCCATCATACATGGCAATGGCTACTTTCCTGAGATTACTGGATCTGTTCCACATAGGAGTAAGTGTATTCGTCGGGGCGGGCATCTTCGGGAATCGCTTCCTCTTGGTTGGAGGTGGTGGTTCTACCTCGGCGGCGAAGACGGCGTCTCCTTCTCTCTCGTCCGTTGTCGGTGCGGTGGAGATCTGTATGGGCAGAGAGGGTTGGAGAGGTGAGGGGACCTTGGTTCTAGATTTCTTAAGAGGTGGTTGTAGCGCGGGTGATGATAGGCGTCTAGGCATCATATTTTCTGGAATGGGCAGGGGAGCCTTTGCTGGTGGGGTTGATGTCGGTACCCTTGGGCGAGGGAGAGGGCGTAAGCTGTAGATCTTGATAGCGTGCGACGATGATGACGGATCAAGCGAAGTAGTAGGGGAAATGCCTTGTTTGCCTGCAGATGTTTTGTTTTGGCAATGGAATCTTCTGCCTGGGAGGCGGGGGCTTCGAAGAAGTAGCCTGGGCAAAAGTTTTTATACCATCCTCTTTCTGTTGACTCTTCGCAATATCCAGGTAGCGTTTGTATTCGAGTTTTTCTCATCTATTGCGGACCTGACTTGTAGTCAGTCCGGTCGCCTGCATCATCTCTTTAAGTGAGACAACCCCTTTTGTGGCTCGATCCTCATTGGAGGCAAGTTTTGCCATCAGGACGGGTTCAGGGGTGCCTAATTTTTCCTCCAAATTCTTCCGGCATACGAGTTATCGTTGTACGGGCAGAACATGCACTTAGTTCTGTTGCCACACGTTTTGAGGTGCCTATTTCTCTTCTCCGTAGGGGGTTGACGTACGTCGAAAGCTTGTCAGAATTTCTCTGTGGATTCTCTGTAGCATTCCATCATACATGGCAATGGCTACTTTTTTGGCATTACAGGATCTGCTCCACATGGGACTAAGTGTATTCGTTTGTAGAACTGATGGAGGTTATTTCTAGACATAACTTTTTGCCTGAGTATGAGACTTTTTTACATTTTAGTTTAACAATAATATAATTTATTACATTGATATAATTATTGACATCACCATCTAAGATATCCATGTTAAAATCTAACGCCCAACAGTACGTGTTTCTACAGGTGCGCATACATAATACCTACACTTAAAGTTGTCTACTGAAATGCAGCAGCAATAAATTTAAAAAAATGTGAATAACTTCGAGTAGGTACATACTTACATACTGGGAATATGCCATTAACATACCAATTTCTATTTACATTTACACAGCCACCGTATCGATAAATAGGCTAAGAAGCAGGTCAGTTTTGTATAAACACACCATCATAAACTATTTCATATTATAATAGCATAATCCCCACTGGAGGTTACACTGTTAGTTATATTGAAAAGAACTGCAGTTACCGCCTTAATCTTTACCTTCCAAATCAGTTGATTTATTGGTGGGATTTAGATCCGATTATTTATTCTAATGATTTTTTGGAATTTCTGAAGAAGTTGGTTCTAGGAATGCTGTACAGAGTATGACAATTTGGTCTTAACAGAATACTAGCTTTATGAATTACAAATATATTGCGTTCGCTATAAATTACGAATGTATAACATTAAATCGATGCCAAAGTAGATCTCCTACGCATGAACTTCGTAAATGAGAATCGTGCACCTCACAATTTAAAATTTGCATATTCTATAACAATAAAGAATCTGAAATACGATTCACATCAATTTTAATAACCTATAATACAGGACTGTTATTATTATTCAGAAAATCGACTATATACACTAGCATTGGATGAAATTTGATCAACTTATAATATTTATACAACGATATACACCGCATCTAATCATAGGAGGTGGCGTGATTCTTCGAACAAATAAATTCGGTGAAAAAACGCAGTTCTAAGTGAGACCGTTGCGTCATTCGAACTCTAATTTTGTCAATAGTTTACTGAACGAGTACATCCTAAACTGTACTAATCATATTACTATTTATTCGAGTAAAAAAGGTGTAAAAAATGTTCAAAACGTGCAAGAACTAATGTCAAAACACTTAGGATTTATATTCTGTAGAAAATGTGTTCGTAATATAATTTACACTTTAGTGAAGGAGCCACAACTAAATAAGTAAAGTGACGTTCGTTTAATCAATGTAGATGTTATGTTTATAATATCGACGTATAGTTACTGTCAAGATATTTTAAAATGACTTTTCTTAATGCTCGTTGGATTGCATGGGTGTGTTAGTAATTGAAGTTTGTGTATTTTTTATTTGCACAGTTATGTTCGATGTTTTTAAAATAATACAAAAAATATATACATATCTAAGTATTAAAATAGGTGACATTATTTGGTAAAAAAATTCATTCACACTATATGTAGAAGTCATTATGAAATATATGGAAGAAAACTATACACACGAATTAAGCCTATACAGCTGACAAAACTTCAAAATTGCAAGGTACTCAACACCTAGCTGCCGCCGAGATTTGCCTCTCTGGTATGATGTTAGAATGGACGATGGCGGTCCTACTAGAGGGAGGAAGAAAAACCAAACAAGTAAATATAGTTAGAGATGTGTTAATCAAAAGTTGGGCGTCCGTCTCCTCACGACTCTTTGCCACATTTTATCAAACATTCGCGTGCGATATTATGATGATCCACTCTATTCTCCTGTATGAAGCTTTCATGTGGGGAAGCGCGTTCATAGCAAATTTTTAACGGGTATATTACGCAGAATTGCGCCAATAAGGGGTTATTGGACCACATTCTCAAAGGCACAGCTCAGTCTGGTCAGCATATAGCCAGTCGAGCTGATAGGAGAGCAATTATATAGAGCAGATTACTGGAGAAATGGCTAACGGAGAAGGAACAAGCTTAATGGATAAGAAAACTGATAAGTAATATAGGAGATTGGGAATACCAGACAAGAAGGACTGGGAGAGAGGCTCTCCGATAAAAGCGGACTCGAACTGGTATACGAGGTAGACGGCTCCAAAACCACACACACAACGGTATTCCATGCTGAGGTAGCAGCAATCCATCATTGCGTTAGAGAAGTGGAAAGATGGACTGAGCTCGAAAAAAGCGTCGCCATATTCTCGGACAGCCAAGCAACACTTAAAGCTATTAGTTGACTCTAAACTGGTTTGGAACTGCGTTAATGCCCTAAACGAGGTGGCTTCCCAAAGGAAACTAATTTTGTCCTAGGTTCCCAGCCACGAGGTCGTGAAGGGAAATGAGACGGCAGACGATCTGGCCAGACAAGGATCGTCGAGGGAATTCGTCGGGCCTGGCCCATCCTTCGGCGCCATCAAATCACAAATCAGGAAACTCATCAATGAATGGATACACAATAGGTCCAGGGATTGGTGGCACAGATCACCTGGGCAAAGACAGGCAAAGGAGTTCCTAAAAGAACAGAAGCCTGAATTCACCAGAGACCTACTAGATAAAGACAGGAAAACTGTCAAAATGTTAGTAGGTCTGTTGACAGGTCACTGTAGACTAAATAGGCATATGTACAACATAGGCTTAGCGGAAGATGCCATGTGCAGATTCTGCAAGGAGGAGGAAGAAACCCCTGTCCATATATTGTGTCACTGCGAAGGCCTGGCAAGGACAAGGTTTCTAATTTTGGGCACAGAATATCCTACAGCACAGAGCTACATACAGGAGCCGCTCTCAAGAACGTTAAGCCTCATACAGAGGGCAAAGTTAGAGGGCGCCTTTTAGGTTTATTGGGGATCACAATAGACCGGGAAAGTCGCGGTGGAAGAGACCCGTAGGGTCGCCCCCAATCTAATCTAATCTACTCTAATAGGAGCTTGGGTTGGTAGAGAACATAGGCAGCTGAACTCTACGAGGTGGTCGTCGCAGAGAAGTCGAGTGGAGGACAGCTTGAATCCACTGAAGCCCAAGAACTTTGTTGACATCATTTTAGGAAATGAAGACAACTGGAGGATTTTGGAGGTCATGGCAAGCAACTTCATTAATTGTAAAGAGAAGGATGAGCGAACGGGACGAGCACATATCGCCCAATAAAGAAAGCTAGCACGGGGCTTTAGAATATCCGAAATAGTTCTTAGTTCTATTCGGATAAATTTGAAAACGTCATTTAATTTATAAAAGTCATTTTAAAATATCTCGAAGGAAGCTATACACACACATCTGTATAACAGCTGATACTTTCATCCCCACAAACATATGACGTATGTATAATGTTCAAGTATAACCGTCTATAAATACAGCTTTTATTATTTCTATATTGTACAGATATAATAAAGTAAGATAGAATCGTTGAACCGTCAATACACAAATGGCAGTTGGTTAAATTCGATCTGATAAGTTGGCCGTACGTTTCCCGTGTTATATGCTAGCCATCCGATGTGTTTTTGCAGTTGCAATATGTCTCCTAATCGTAGCTGGGCATCTAACGCGTTACAAAACCTCATGTAATGTTTTCTTCATCTCCCGGTCATTACAGAGGTATTGTGCAATTGATGATGTTAGTTACATGGACACGGACATCGTTAGTTGTTGTTTCTTTGGAAGTTATTGATGAGATTTGTGTGCATATATACAAGTTTTGTTAGATATGCTCGTATTGCTACCGATTCCCGACAAAGGCGGACTAATTATTATTAATTTAATTTTTCTAGGTACGTACGCAGATTTGCGCACAATTTAGTAGAGATTGTCTTATTACATTTCAACCGAACGAAATCCGACAACTGCATATTGTCTTCTTCTATACAAGGCGCAAAAGGAAAAATTATTATGCGCGAACTCAAGCGTAATCTAGTAATTTACACCTCTCGTATGTCATTATCTCGATTAGCTGCATACCTATACACCTATCGACGATAATAAGAAATCTAATTTGGCGAATATCCTTTCAAATCGTGCATGTATGCATAACTGACGACGACGGCGATGTGCATACGATACCTAAACACTATACCACGGCGATTCTTCAATTTCCCAGTAATTTACACCTACGAATAAGTCTAGATATCTCTCGTCGTCCGTGCAGCCGTGTCGAGGAAGAAAGGCAGCCACTACATACTAGAACTTATTCCTTCTGATTTAGGAATGCGCGCGGAATCCAAGATCCGCAGAAGATTATGATTACGTGAGAGGGCTTTGTGGCTGTCCGTGTAAATTGTTCTCTCACTTCGCGACCGTGTACCTCTCACACGCGGGCACACAAATATGTATGTTATATATCAGCGATCCCGGCTTGTTACATTCGGAACGGTATAGGACTGGGAATTTGGTTCACGTTCCAGTGTACATACAAGGTGGTGCAAAATTTTATAACCTTAAAGATTCTCATAAGAAATTTTTGAGAGTGTGGACCTGTCAATTGACAAGCATATCGCAATTTGATATAAAAATTTGACTGACGTACCAGGATTTGGTTGACCAAGAATTGGTGATGTCCAAGGTGCAGAGGTTCTTCATGAAAATCGGGATATACATAGAGGTATTCCACTAGGAATCAGCAGTGCAAATGCGAAATCCATTTGGAAAATTTTATGCAAACTTCTGAAAAACTATCCAAGCAAATTGAAAATGCTATTTGAATTAAAGGAGTCAATTCTCAAAACTGTAGAATTTGGTCTACAGAAAATTCACAATAAATTGGTCAAGAAGGTCTTCATGCCAAGAAAGCCACACCGTTTGGTGCGTGTTTACAGCTGATTTTGTCATTAGTTCGTATTTCCACGAAGAAATCCAGAATAGGGAAGTCAGGTCTGTAACTGCAAACCTTGGAAGATACTTGCAAATCTCAGAGATCATGTTGTTCCACACTGACATGTGTGCCAAGGAAAATCAGACAGCCTGTTTACTGGTGGAGCACCGAACGCTGAACTGCGTGATGTCTGTATAAAGAAGAGAAGGGCTTACACTAGAGACAGAACCAACCACAACTCACGCAAGATTGCTGGGATGACTACGCAAGGTGCAAGAAGACACTCCAGAACAAGATTCGAGAGGCCAAGGGAGCCGCATGGAAATTACTCAGAGATATATGGGGAGATGTTTATAAAATCGTGAGAAAGCGACTAGGACATAACCAAGCGCGTACTCCATTGTTGTTAGAGGCAACCAAGAAAGCTATCACACATCTCTTTCCGATGCATAGCGATGTACATTTTGATTGCCCACCCGATGCTCCATTCGAAAAATTCACCGAGGAAGAGCTTCTAATAGCACAATTGCGGTTAAAGATCAGCAGAACCCCTGGATCGGCAGGCATACCTCCAGAAGTTGTGAAGTGTATTGCTAGAACAAATCCGAACTACACTCTGGCGATGTATAACTATCTGGTGCTAAGAGGTGAATTTCCACCTTGGAAAAATGCAAACCCTGTGTTAATTAGAAAAGGAAACAAGCCCGTACGCGAGCCTAGTTCATATCGCCCCATTTGGCTTCTCGATGTCGAAGGAAAACTCTATGAGCATCTCATACTGGCCAGGCTAAAAGACGAGCACCAACACAACTGGTTTAGCAGATAACCAGTATGGATTTTGCGAATGTAGACAAACTACACACACTATCCTACAAGTCATAGCTCAAGCAAAGGCTGTAAGCCACTAGAACCGTGGTCTCTGCGCCAACAGCGCATCTTGGCAGCGCCTTTTGGACGCCCTACAGGAGAGAGGAGTAACACAAGTTCTGCAAAACATCATTGCGTCATACCTCTCGGAAAGTGAAATAGTAGCTGAAAGCGGAAGCAGTCGTCGTTAGCTGCAAGATAAACGGCGGAGTGCCCCAGGGATCAGTGTTACGACCGACATTATGGAATGGCATGTACGACGACCTACTCAAAATGCCAATGCCATAGGCAGTCCAAATGGTTGGTTTCGCGGACGGTGTTGCCCTGATAGTGAAGCCATTAACGAACGGACCTTGATGAGCTTGGTAGATTTAGCCCTGTTCAGAATTACCCATTGGTTGAAATCCAGGGACCTTCAGCTAGTATCGGAGAAGTCTTCTGACCACCAAACGTGAAATTGGGAGGATCGCGATTAAGTTACAGGGGCACACATTAAACCCATCCCATCCCAGATATCTAGGAAAGAGGCTAGACAAGAACTGATTAGGAAATGACAGTTGGTGTGGGACGAAGGGACCTATGGTCACTGGAGTTCCACAGCTGCAAAGTCAGCATAACGGAATTGGAAACATCATTTTTATGCAGAATGGAGCACCCTTGCACATTTTCCGACCAGTCAAAAAATTGGTTAACCAACCTTTTTCAACATCGTGCCTTAAGCAGAAATTTTGGAAAAATTTTAGTGTTTAGAAGACGACCAACGACTCGAGGGGAATTAAAAGGCAATATTATATAGCAAATTGGTGCAATTCAACCAGAAATGTTAGGGAATGCTTTGTAGACTATGGAGGAATTAATTGATAAAACATATCCCTTACTTTATTATAAGTAACCCCATAGGACTACACACTCTATAATACAAACACACAAAGTCACGAATAAAGAATTCAGTCCCCTTTTCCCACAGACTGACCGTGAGTGGGTTATTTTTCGTTTCTTTCGATGCCTGTCGTGGCAGACGCAATTTATGTATGTAGAATGGTCTTTTTTGCGATTTGAAACCATTTCTTCTTTTTTTTTATATAAACAGAACTCGTCCATAATTTTTTTTTAGAGCAGGAGATAAAGCGAGGATAACAGATGTGTATTCGGGTTAAATAAATGGCTATTGTGGCTTAACGTTGATAATTTATTTAGTATTAGTTTATATTTTCGAAAGGATCTGACTTGCTAATAACTTCCAAAGTATTATAATGTTAATTCTATTTATAACAATAATTAAATTCGCTAATTGGCGTACGTGCGAATTTTTTAGATGTAAATTTTGATTTTTATGGTAATTTCAGTTGAACATCTGTCATGTCAAGATAACGTGACTTCTAGGCAAGAATTTGTGTGCAATTGTTAGCACAATAGAGGGAATTAATCGGATATAAATTATTAAACATTTTATTGACAAAATAAAGCGTCATTCTTAATTTACATCTTGATGACAGAATTAAATTTTGTTTATAGTAAGAATTAAATTAAAATAACCTTCTGGAAAAAAACTGTATTCAGTACAAAATTAGTAATTAAACATTTAGTCACAGTTGATCAGTTTAGTCTGAATATTAATGTAAAATATAGTATTGCTTGCACAATATACAGTCAGTAACTTTTTCTATTAGTCGTTGATGGTAACCATAAATCCCCCGACAGTACTAGAATGTTATTAGAATTGCAACCTATTTGTCTATACAATAGTTTATTGAGATGACACAGTTATAACTGGGCAGCTAACTGTTATGATTGAACTGCTAACTTACTAATTACTCAGTTCAATCATAGCAGGTACCACTTCAATCATAACAAGTAGAAGTTCAACCATAACAGTTAGCTCATTCAAATCCCGCGCCATATTTGTGAGAGTCATTTGTATTGGTGGCCGACACCTAGTGAAGGTAGGAGTGGTACCTACTGAAAAGAAAAGCTGCCTAATCGTGGATGCAATCCTTATTCAGACTTTATAGTTGTAACTCATTCTCAGCTGCCAAATTTTAGAATTTTGAGAAGCTAGCAATAGAAAAATTGTGAGACCAAAAGGGGCCAAATTATATTTCTCAAATTTAATACATTTCAACCAGTTACCAAATTATAAAATAGTGATCTTTCAAATTTAGCAATTTTATCTGTTGAATTGCTTCCGACAGTTTCAAAATTGTCAACTATTTCGCTACACTGTAATTTTTCTATAATTTTCGTCATAGTTTGGCATAGGCAGCTATGACGCTAACGTTTTCAAAGTCATCGAAATTCCCGATTCCAATATTTTGTTTTTGGGCACCCAAATATGAAAGCTTCAACTGGAATATGCTTTCCATATCCACCAATAAGCCAAGAGTAGTGATATTAATACTGACAAATGGTGAAATTCCATGGATAATTTGTAAATGAAGTACATAATTGTCATAGGCTGGGCGTGTATGCAAAAGATCTGTTTCAGTAAAAAGAGAAAACCAAAACACTAGCATGTTTAGCTTGAGTGATAGAAGGTCTTCACCTTTCTGAATCCTGGAAATGGAGAAGTAACAAATAATTGGTATGTTCTTGTCTTGGAAAGATGGTCTCATAATGACTGTTGGCCATGATGCCGTACGACCATAATAGTCGCAATTCTGATTTTGTATTAATTCTGAAAAGATTTGCCACGGAGATGAACTCTAAAAGGCGACAATCCCATCATATTAAATGTACTTAGAGTCTTTAGTCTCCTTTGAACTTTTGCTTCGCCATTTTGGACTTGACTTCTTTCTTCGTCCTGCTTCCACTTAGCTCGCTAATGAGAATGTCTTTTAATTTTTGAGTCATTTCTATTCTCTACAGACTTCGCTTTGCTTTTACTTCAAATTATTATCGAAAGAAAGAAGACAGATGAAATACAACTGCATTCTCTAGGTGTTCATTTTATCACGATATATTCCTGTATATTAAATTCACAAAATTACACCCACTAACATAAAATTCTAATCATATTACGTACGTACATACGTACATCTTAAGCATACATTCCCATTACATCACCAATCCGACCACAGCATAATAACAGCGTGTAAAGAATCTCACCATCTTAAGCACACGATAATTCAGCGTGGAAATCCTAGAAATGTGACTTTTTTAGGCCGTTATAGTTTATGTGTCTATGAGCGAGCTCTCGACGGCTTATAACCGTCATCGGGCCGAGAGCTAGATCCAAGAATTAGAAAGACAGAAAAGGAAAACGGACCCATCATCACGCTGAGTGGGTGTGAGAACGGGCCCGCTGCGGCCACCTGACCCGCACTTGTCATCAATAATCTGTGACATCAATGACTCTAGATCAAACCGAGTGTCCTTATTTATTGGACGTACCGAGCTAGTAGTAGGATGCTTGGGATATAAGAAAAAGGTCGCCAAGTCGACCGGTATTCGAAACATTCTATTGTATGTTATGCTTGTAGTGTGTGGTTTCTGAATTTATTATAACATATTTTCGACTTTTTCATCTCTGTGCTCGTCTGTGTTTGTATGTAGACATATATATGTATATAAGTGTGTGTGTGTGTGTGTTGGTTCTTCACGAGAAACGGAGAATAGGAACAGGTGACCGACTGAAACAACGTTTACCTGTTCTCATTAATATTTCTCGCCTACGTCAAACGGAGTATGGGTTTTAGAAATTCTTGTGTGAAGAGGTCCACTTGTGTTCTCTACAGGCTGTTCTAAATATCATTCCCGATATTAATATAGCACTATAGGATTGAAGGGGAAAATGGTATTCGGTTTTCTAACGTTTACGAAAGTGAAGGAATAATCACAATTGGTGCAAGAATATAAAATAAACTCCCTGCAAGTGGTTGCCAAAAATATCGTTCTCAATCAACATGAGTTTCGAAGAAATATATCAACCACAACGGGCCTGGCGACAATATTGAACTCTGTGCTTGCTGGACTAGATCAACAAGAAAATATGAAATCATTGTGTTGAGATCTTAGTAAAGCAAATTGCAAACAAATTGCTTTCATCGTATTTGTTAAACAGTCAACAATATGTGGTGAGGAATATAGCAAGATTAGACATGATGAATGTACAACGTGGAGTTCCATGTTGGGACCTCTGCTCTTCGTCCTATAAATTAACGACCTGGATGGCAACCTTTTAGCAGATAGGGTTTGCCTGTATGAGGAAGTCAACAAATTACACTTGAATACAAAAAAAGTTCAACAACTGGATGTCTTCATGAGTAGAAAGGTGCAGAGCGGTAGCATAAAAGTCCTGGGACTACATGTGGATAGTAAATTGAGTTGGTCAGCCCATATTGATGAAACAGCGAACTTCTTCGCTGTTGTCAGCTACTGTCTACAGTATTAGAAGTATTGCTTCACAGCATAGCCACGTATGGACTGCAGTTCTAGGGAATGGCGGCAGAAGCCGATCGTATTTTCAAACTTTTGAAGAAGGCTCTATAATGAGGGTTTCCGGGTGTTGACCGTGTCATGGTTAGTAAAATATATACAGTACAAAGTAAAAATAAAATGCACAAGATATACAATAAACTCGATGTTTCGCCACTAATGTAAGCGGCTTCTTCAGGGGCAAAGAGGTTAACTGGGTGGGTGCCAGAAGGTCACGGTAACTCGACGTGTAAACCACGCTAGAGGCGAAAACCTTCTGGTAGGTGAGGGGCGTCAGAAGGTCACGGTAACTCGACGTGTAAACCACGCTAGAGGCGAAAACCTTTTGACAAGGAAAGGCCGATTTGCAGGGGTATATATAGGCTGATTCATTTTTGATCCTCACCATTGCGATCTCGCTTATTATTGAAGATAAACGGTAGGTTTAAATTTGGCAAAGTTGCTAAATTTTGTGGTGATTTTGATTCCGAAAAGAAAGTAGACTTAAAACAAGTGGCGTTCGAGATTTTTCAAAAAAATTGAAAAATCTCATTTTCTTATTTTGCTTGTAGCACTTTTATTTGGTCTTGCAGAGAAAAACTAAAGACACATTCTCAATGCCACTTTTGCTTCTCTATTTAATGGTGTACTTAAAATTTATATACGATGTTTCGGTTTCTTTGGATCATCATCAACTTTGTTATTTCTTATGGGCGCCATATTGGATTTTGACACAGCTAGAAAGATTTTCTTTTTCTGATTTCAACCATGTGTCATATGTTGAAAACAAAATTTGATATTCTGTGTTAATTGACGAAGAATCTAAATTGAGATTAAATAAGGTAGGAACTATGAAATTTCGAACTGTCAATCGCTTAAAATTGAGTATCGCGAAAATGAAATTCGATGTTAAATAAGATAGCCATGGAATTTTGAATTGAACTTGCATTAGTAACGGAAAAATGGCGTGAGAGGAGAGGCAAAGAGAAACAAAATACATATGTTAATTATTTTTCAGTCAACGAACTAAAATACAACAATAGCGAGTACAAGATATTTGGAATTTTACCCTGATGTATTTCGATTAAACATTCCACCACAATAATAATAATAATTCATGCCTTCACATCTCCAATAGCTTGTGCCAATTACAGGGGCCATCGACTGGCCATGAGTTATTTTAATGCCTGCGGTTGTAGACCGACTTAAGATGTTGCCTTTCAGCATTTGCCATGGAATCTGGGAAACTACAGAAAACCAAATTCAGAAAGAACATGCCGGAGTTCGAACCCAGTACTGGCGAACTGGGAAGCGAGCACACTAGGCACCGCGCTACTAGCCGGTCAGTTAATAAATTTTGATTTATGATTGTATTCAAATAATCTTCGTAGTTTTCTAATGTTTCCAGTAACCAATTACAATAGTCCATTTGTCTTAAGTTATCACCAGGTAGTAAACCATGACTAACATGGACTTCGGTACGGTTTCAGCTTATTTCGACGCAGTTCTCCACGATCCATATTCGACTACATTTCTGCAACGATCTAGAAAAATGGTATGATATGTTTGTAGTCATTTAGGATACAATTGAAATATCTTATACTCGCTATTGTTGTATTTCGGTTTCATTGATAAAGAATACATAACATTTCTCGTTTTTCTTCGTTGGTGAACGCCATTTTTGCGTTACTAACGCTATTGACAGTTCGTAATTCCATGGCTATCTTATTTAACATCGACTTTCATTTACGCGATACTCAATTTTAAGTGATTGACAGTTCGAAATTTCATAGCTAGCACAATTAGTGCCCGATCCACAGCTAGTGCCCTTACCCTAATGACACTGTGAGATACACTATAAATTCTAGCCACACTCTGTTGGAATATCCATTTTGTATTAATCTTAGGGTATTGTTGATAATATCTTCATTAAGAGGCGCCTTTTTTATTAATAGAAGTTACTTAATCGTAGTTTTAAGTCAGCAACAATCTGACAGACATAAACTAATATCAAAAAGTCAATATCAACCTAACATTTTATGTAAAATATTCTCCAAACTGAAAAGCATATTTATATTACATTTTATGCGATAAATTAATAAAGTGTCAAGTTATAATTTTAACAAATAGTGGACCACTTCAATTGATCAGAGGTTTAGTTAGTTTCCATATCAAACCAGAACTAATTCAATTTGAACAGACCTCCTTTGCTTGTGTAATCATTTTTTGGCAAAGGATTTTTGGGTAAACTTTGATAGAGACCTTCCCCTATCATAGTACTGACTCTATCAAAGTAAACACATTTGTCCAAAACCACCAACTGATTGAGTATATATACATCAATTAATAAATCTGATTTAATTAGAGATGTTTGAGGTTGAAACACTAACTAATGCTAACACTATTATTCTGTAAAACTTGCGTCATTAATGCAGTAACAAAATTATTGCCGTATTGACTTGAACTGAGCATTCCTGCCCATCCCAGCACACAATTCACACCGGGTACTAAATTCTAAACATTTGCCAGTCACCGTTTTAGATTTAGGGTAGATTGTATCGAACATCCCTCGCCAGTTCTCTCACTTCTTGTTTACCTTCTACTACGTTGGAGATGCATATTTTATTTCGACCACATTTGCTGATTTATCACGATTTTGCGTTAGAAATTCGCAGTAAATTTGTTCCTGATGTATCTTCAATGCAACCTTTCGACTTATCTTATACAGATACCTACATATATACATACAAATACGAAACAAGCACTACAATAAAGTGTTACTACAATACAGAGAACAACGCAGCATTCTCGATCGACTTTGAAATATAATGGCGTACGTTTGACCCCTTTTGATACACAATCAATTCAGACTGGTTTATGACATTAATGTATTCGCCGGCATCAATCAACGTATACATACGTGCATGTATTATATATACGATGAAGAACAAACAGCGCAAAGTATGAGATGCATACCACACTGAAGCCACAGTCGAGAATGGTGAAAATAAAAGACAATACCTATTCGGCTGATTCGTGTATCGGTGATTGGTTGTGATGTCTCGCGTTTCGTTCATCTAAAGTAGTATTGGTTTCGTTGTATAACCCGTGTAGACGTATCGTTTAGTACGACGTACTATACAGGTGGGTGCCTACGGGATTTATAAGATTTTACGGAAGATAAATGGTCTCGCCGTGTGTGTCTCCCGAAGTGTTCTCGGTAATGGAATCGAGAAAATTGTATCACTCGAAAGGAATTCGTTTCTTAGTTCTGTTTTAAATAGAGATAGATGGAGAGATGATTGGTTTGAATATTGACAGGTGTTTTTGTGTTTAGGCACGATTTCAATTTTTTTCCTGAAAGAAGTTGTTGCTAGATCACTCTGACTAGTACAGTTTCAACAAGACGCAGAACAATACTCCATCAATTAGTCCCGCAGTTACCCAGGCATCACAATCGATTGGGTACTGTGCTGGTGCTCAAGACTTTCCTAGACAGCGCGGCGTATAAGCACGATTTTATAAGGGCTGTAAAATATAATTATTCATTGATTCAAAGGACAATTATACGCGCCAGTAATATAAACATTTCTGTCCGCTACGAAGGTGTATATAATATTAGATAATGCACGTTGTACATCGGACATAATGCGGAATCCTCCTTCTTTACGTTCATGCGATTGTATGCGCGCAATTAGAAGAACGTGCGTTATTAAATCGCGTATTATGATGGTCTGTGTAGATAGTATAGAACTCATATGGAGGTCTATTCGTACGTATGTATGTATGCAGGTACTATCGTGTAAAGAAGTTCTGATTTAGCGTCAAATATTATTGCACCCCTACCAGAGGCAGCAAAATTTTAATAACCTCAATTGACTTCCAGGTGTTACTTTACTAATTATAAGGAGCAAACCAGATGATTTTGGCAAGACAACAGTCAAAATCGTCAAACTGGTCTTCTTGTCTTTATTGTGTAACCCTCTCTTTTATTTTGAGAGATACTGCAACCTTTTGCAAGGTGGTTGATTAGGCAAACCCTTCAAACATAAACAAGGAAGAAGTCCCAACAGAAATAAATCTCCATTTTGCATTAATATGTTCCTATTTACAAAATCTACATGCAAAAAGGAATAAAATCCTTTGATAATATTAATTTTAGAAAGGAGGAAGTGCAAAATTTGCCCCAAAAAAGGGCTACCAAATGTGGGCCCTAAAGAAAGCTAGAAATATTCTTACAAAGATATTCACTACTAGGTCCTATGTACCTTGGTTGTCAAATTTTAGTTTGATGCTCTGTCCATTACAGCTCACATTATCCTTAAAAATGATTAGGATGAAGCTCAAAATTTATTTAGACCAACAAGTAATTGCTTCTAAATCGGATCTTCCTTTTCTATGATTTTCAAAGCTAACATAATGAAGCACAGATTAGCCTAAGCTTTTATCAAAATTTTCAAAAGATCTAAAGGTTTGAAGAGTAAGGTGACTGGCTTAAAAATTTTGAGCATGGCTCCTAGTGAGCACTAATGCAGTACTTAGAAAGATGGCAGCATAGAAACGAGATGTTATTCTCAATTCATGCTACACCTTACGTGAAGGAAGATTTACACAAACATATGAAGGAGCCCATCCATAGATAATTTGCAAATTGAGTAGATTAACTTTCCTCTTCCACCCTCCCTTGCAATGTTTTAATATCCGAAAAAATAATAAACTTTTGTGATTGTCTGCTATTGATGAAATGAGCTCTAGCATGGGTTTTAGATAGACCACAGAATGGTTCGCATCTAGTGAGTCAAATTTATGACAGACCATCAACAGTGGCCATTACCCCAACATCTTCTCCATTACTTCTACATTGTAAGTTCAAGTTTTATTAGTTAAGTGCAACTTGCTGGCTTGTTCTCGAAAATTACAAGATCAGAATTTGCAGTTTGTTTTTGACGGACATAGACGGACTAAAGATCGGACGAGAGGACCGTCGAAACCACCCCATATTTCCCCACCC